>JAQQSW010007231.1:0-13754 GCA_028646575.1 Pseudocheirus occidentalis | reverse complement strand
TGTCCACTATGAAGATGTCCTGTATAATCACACATCCACAGCCTGTATTGAATTGATTGTCCTTCCAGTGGGGGTGGGGGACAAGGGAGGAATTGAAAGAATCTAGAATTTAAAGTTCTGCAATACCTGCAATTAGGAATTAAAATATACAGGGACTGGGATAGGGAGACCCTCCCTGCCCTACCAGAAAATAAGAGAGCAGAGCAGGGGAGGGGCTTTACAGTGGGATTGCTGTTTAAGGGTTGGGGCAGGGGAAAGATGGGGAGAAAATTTGTAATTCAAAAATGTCATGAAAATGAATGATGTAAACAAGAAAACAAAAAATTTATAAAAAAAAACTTTCTAGAGTGGTTTGTTATTTCCTTTTCTAGTTCATCTTACAGAGTAAATGGGTTTAAGTGATTTGCCCAGGGCCACACAGCTAGTAAATGTTTGAGGTCAGCCTTGAACTCAGGGAGTATTGCTGACTCCATGCCTAGCACATGATCCACTGCCCAACCATTTACCCCAACAAAATGTATACAGAAAAAATTGGAGATCATTAATAGAGTGAAGACATCAGGCTTAAGGGGTATTAAGAAAGACTTCTCATAGAAGATGAGATTTTAGCTGGGACTTGATGGAAGACACAAGGCAGAGGTGAGGAGGGAGTGTATTCCAGGCATGGGAAACATACACTGAAAACATCCAGAGTCTGAGATGGCACTTCTTGTGTGAGGAACAGTAAGAAAGTTGGGGTCACTGGGAGAATAATGTGTAAGAAGGCTGGAAAGGTAGGAAGAGGCCAGCTTGTGAAGGGCTTTGAATATGAGATAGAGGATTTTGCATTTCCTTTTCCTCTCTGATCTCTTTGGGCTATAATCCTAGCAGTAGTATTGTCAAGCCAAATGATATGCACTGTTTGGTAGTTTTGGGGGAATAATTGCAAATTGCTTCGCAGAAGGGTTATGCTAATTCATTGCTCTATCAACACTTCTTTAAAGTATCTACTTTTTTGTTTTTGACAGTACCTCCAGTATTTATCATTTTCCTTTTTGTGAATTTTCTTCTATATCAGAATGTTAGTACTACATCATATGATTCCTGATTTCTCATGTAAATTTATATTTCTGGGTTTCTTTTGATTTTTGTGTCTGTGTTTCAAAGTTCTTACTCAGCTCTAATCTTAATGCTTGAAAATCTTGGGTTTGATTAAAGGTCTACTTTTTTCCTTGTAAGATTATACTTAGAAGAATAAGTTAGTCTTGATTGTAAGTCTTATCACATTGATCTTTTGGAGTATGTATTGTATTTCAGAATCTCTTCTCATATTTAATAGAGGCTGTCTAGTCTTGTGTGATCTGATTGTAGTTCCTTCATACTTAAACTCTTCCTTTTGGGGTACTTTAAATATATTTTTCTTTGATGCGAAAATTCAGTATTTTGGTTATAACTTTTCTGAGACTTTTCCTTTTGAGGTTCCTTCCAAGAAGTGTTTGGAGAATTCATTATATTTTCATTTTGTTCCTGGTTCTAATGGACCTAGGAAGTTTTCATTTATATATTTTTAATTGTGTTGTCCAAGCTTTTTAATTTTAATATGGTTTAACCTTTCTGTGATCTATTTCCACATCAGTTTTTTTTAATATAAAATACCTTACATTCTCTTCTATTTTTGTTAATCTTTTGGCTCTCTTCCAATATTTCTTGCTTTCTTGTAGGATCATTGAATTGTTCATTCTATTCTATTTTGCAGGGAATCTATTTCAGGGGGTAAGGTTTATCAGTTTCTTTTCTGTGTCACTTCTCCTTCTAATTCTTTTCTCAAGGGCTTTCATTTAAATTTAAAAACAAACAACCTCTTGCTTCATGTAGTCTAAGTATTAATGTTAAAAATCCTTCCCCTTTCCCTGCCTTTGAGCCTGTTATTGCTATTGAAATAGATTTCCAATTATATTTTTATACTGTTTGGTGTCTTTTTTGAATTACTCATCTCTTGAGGGTTAGGCTCCATCTCTTGTTGCACTTTTGGGTGTGGTGGGCAGATTTGTTTAATCTTACTCTGGATCCCTGGTTCCTGAGTTGACTTTTACCTCCAAAAGATTTTCTTCTCTGGGTGTTTGAGGTCCAGAATATGGATCTTCAGTGTCTTCTCTGGCTTCTCAAAACATAGAGTTTTGGACCTCAGGGCTCCTTGCCCTGCACTGACCCTTTCTGAGCATTGCAGCACCATACTGCCCTCTACTTCTCCCTGGGGCCTACGGGGAGCAGGGGAAGGGAAGAGCTCATCATTATTTTTGCTTCCAGACAAAAAGCACTACAGGCTAAACTTGTGTCTGGTTGTTTCTGGTGCTCTGTCCCACCCTCTCCCACATCCTTTCTATTGCCTTTAGGAGCTTGGCTGGCTTTTTGTACCATTTTGGTGGTAAAAGCCACTGTTTGTAGTTTCTCATTATATTTCTTGCTTGCTATTTGCTCTGTTGCAAATTTTTGTTTTGCTGGGATAAGTATGGGGTGAACTTGGCAGTGAATCTTGGCAGTTCAAGAGGCCATGTTGGCAAGAAGTTCTAGACCCAATTTTGCCAACTGGTATATTGTCTTCAATTGTCTTCAGTTCCAAATCTGAATATTCAGATTGGCTTGAGTCAGGCCTGCTCTTCAACAGTGGCACATGGTACATACCATACTTGAAATGTTTTTGATCGATTAACAGTGACCAAAAATTAATGAAACAAAACAGAACTTCTGTCCACATATAGAATGTTGTAGAAAGAAGAATTTGCATCCTTGTCTATGTGCCTTTGTTTATTCCTGGGCTTGAAATATTTCCCATTCTGGTCTATTGACACTCTGCTCATCTTTTAAGATCTAATGAATTGGAAGCCTTCCTTGCTCCTGAACATAAATCTAATTTTCCTTCTCAGACATTCTTTGATCTTTTGTACCTTTCTCAGACTCCAGTTATGTCATATAATGTACTACTTGATCATATAGTTATTGTAATTATGAATATGAATATTTTATGGAATTCATCTCTCTCCTGACCATGAGCTTCCTTAGGGAAAGGATTGCATCATACTTATATTGATGTCTCCCAGCACCTACCACAGTATTTTGCAGATAATAAATGGTCATTACTAAATGAATGGCTGAATGAATGAATTGAATGTGGAAGACATACAGAACAATAGAGATTCTGATGAACAAAGAAGAAGGGATAAGGGAGTAAGAGCAGATTAGAGAAGAGACACATGTAAGATTGGTTGATGTAGAAGTTTAGAGATAAATGTGATTCTGATGAAGGAGCAATGAGAATGCAGAGGAGGGATCAGATGAAGGATATAATGTGATGTGATAAGTTATGCTACTTAAAGTCAGTATGAGGAATTGTAAGCAGAGAAAGAGGAATAGACAGATTTATTTGGAATTTCTTTTTGTTTTTTTTTTGCTTTATGGAGGGGGAAGGCAGGGCAATTGGGGTTAAATGACTTGCCCAAGGTCACATGGCTAGTAAGTGTTAAGTGTCTGAGGCCGGTTTTTAAACTAAAGTCCTCCTGACTCCAGGGCTGGTGCTCTATTCACTGAACCACCTAGCTGCCTCTTATTTGGAATTTCTACCATGCAGAAAAAAAGGAAGGCTTTGACAAAGGCTCATTCATACACACAAAGGAAGAAGCATGAATTAGGTGCCTCTGATAAGAATGGATCACTACAACAACAATAACAACAATAGCTAGCATTTATATAGAGCTTTAGGGGTTGCAAAGCCCATTCACAAACATGTCGTTTTATCCTCAGAACAATTGTGGGAGGTAGGTGCTATTGCTGGTTCCATTTTACAGATGATGAAAAGGTAAGTGACTTTCCCAGGTCGTAGAGTAAGTCAGCCAGTAAGTATCTTACACAGCATTTGAATTCAGATCTTCTCAATTTGAAATCCAATGCTCTATACTCTGTATGACATAAGTGAATTTCACCAAGCGAGGATAAAACCTCTAGATTAGGTGCTTATATATCTTGGCTCAGGAAATTCATTTTATAAAATTAATCTATATAGTTAGACATTATGAAGTGAAGAGATATTATCAAACTAATCAACAAAGTACAATCTCTATCATGGTAGCCAGAGACTCTTTTTTTTTCTTTTGTATCATCAGCACTTAGCATGGTGCATGAAACACGATAGGAATCTGACAAATGCTTGTTGAATTGAATATATCTAGGTGGATATTTGAATTGGAGAAGAATCAACACAGCAGTTTATTCTTAACTAATTAAATGTGATAGGTCAGTATAATAATGCCCTCATACATAGCTGTTGGCTTTTGTGGATCTAAGGATTTAAGATCTCTGAAATTTTTGGAACCCTCACTTGATGGTAGTCGCATTATTAGGATCCACTGATTGAGAAAATACATAATGACCAAAGGGAATGAACGAAAACATTTTCAAATGAATTTGTATATACTTAATTGCAACTGCTCATACATATATTTTTAAAATGGTAATCTATGTGTGAGATGTATTTATCCAGGGTACAAAAAGACAATTCTTGGTGTGCCTGAATTTTCTTCCACAGTCTCCTTCCAATAGCATCCATCCTGGCTGTCTTTTCTCATACTGTGTAAACTGCTCCCCTCACCCCCAGCCATTAGAAGCTAACATCCCACCTCCTTACCTCCTCACCTCCCCTCCTCGTCTCACATGTTATGAACTACTGCTTGAACCTCCATTATTTACTTTTACTGTTAAAACCTAGTGATCTAAAAGAAAGAATATTTTACAGATGGTGGTAAGGTGACACAGGGCATAAGTTATTTTCATGACTTGTGATTTCAGCTGTAGAGCTGGGATCCAACCCCAGATCTCTTTCCTCTCAGTCCACCATTCTTTTTTACTCTGTTATTAAATAATGCATTCCTCTACAAATACATTTGCTTTGAAGTCATCTGGACCAATAGCAATATTATTTCTTTCTAGATAGACATCCTGAAATATACAATCCAGGATGTCACAAAAAAAGTGGAATGAGTGTATTAGTATTCTACCTTTTGTATGTACCACTTTGAGCACATTTTTCTACTAGAAGATGCCATAGCTCGAAGGATCTTAGCTATTAGTATGTATATTGTTATTACATTTACAACATGATATACAATCCTTTTTATTGCTTTTATTAATAACCCTTAGCATAATTCTTAATGAAGGCTAGGCTAGATCAAAGCCTCAAGATCATAATTCACTTCTTATCTCTACATGTTATTTCTAGACCTATAGATGACATTGAGTTAATATGCCTCTGGTAAAGAGAAGATCCAGGTTCTGAAATTTTTCTTGTGATTTAGTTCCACAAGATTTACAAACAAGTTTGAAATACATTTAAATTTTACAAGCTTGATTTCCTATGGATTGCCACCTATACATTTCCCCTGTCTTTTCAAAAAAAATCTATATTGTATATATGTCTATGTGTATATATATACATATATATGTATTCATATGTAGTCAAACATAAACAAATCCGTATTTCCAAAGAGTTAAGCTTGAGGAATGAGTAGAAGTCTAGGGTGACATCACCAGTGGGCTCTGCTGCCAAGTTCCCAAAAAGCTCTAGGCTGATGGATGGGCACTTCAGTGCTTGGCACATCAGAGCTCTCTGGTCTGAGGATCTTGTAGTATGAACCATTCAGAAATGTAACAATTCTTCCTAGTCCAGCTCTGCAGAAGAAAGTGGCTACATATCTGTCATTCACAGGACCTAGGTTGGCCCTGGTTGAGGGGCATGCATCTTTTTTTTTCATTGACTTGTTTACTTACTTTTAGTTTACAAGATTCAGTTCCACAATCCCTTGAGTTTCCATTTTTCTCCCCTCTTCTCCGCCCCCACCCCATGGCGGCGTGCAAACAAGTATAGGATCCACAAATACTTTCATGAGGGGGTATGTATCTTAAGACCAAGGTGAGCCCTTGCCTTTGGAATATTTCACCACAAGGAAAGAAATGAGAGTCAAGTTCAGGATGTCCAGCCTTGGACTTGGGCCCTCTCAGTCCAAGGACAATTGTGCTTTCAGGGGTGTTTTAAAGAAGAGTCACTAGAATCCTGGGCCTTGGTTTTATTGTGGGCCAGGGAACTAACACTGATCACTTTGCACCAAAACCTGTGGCTTCTTTGACCCTACCACCAGAAAGCCCAGGAGATCCTTCAAATATTTGACTCCTCATAACATTTGTTGAGCTCTTCTAGCCCCTGTTGTTTCTACTGTTTGCTGAGCTTTGTGAAGTCCAACGCCTTGAAGAAGGCCGGGGCAAACTCCACCAGACACCAGGATCAATGGTAGTGATCTTCCACATATACTCCTTGGTAATCAGCACCAACTTGTGGTATGCCACCCATTCTGGCCCTGCTGAAGAGAGCACTGGAAGGACAGATAGAAACCACCTGCTTGTCAATCAAAAGTCAATAGCCTTGGTTGATCCTTCTTAGCAGAATTTCAGAAGAAACTTTTGCAGATAACTTTCTGTACATGGACTGTAGTCTTGTCATAGGATGCCACACCCAGCTTAAATCTTTACCTGATGCTCAATATCTGATTACAGATGTTCTGGGTTTGGCATAAGGAGAGAGATGATAGGGAATTCTCACATCACTCACTAGAGGCTGGAGAATTTGTTGTTCTTCTGAGAACTAGACACAGCCAAGAGAATGAGGTGGTCATCTTTGGTCTTGATAGAATCTGACTTTCTTTTCATCTGCAGCATGGATACAATGGTGAACATCTCCTCAATGTAGGCCAGATGCATGGACATGATTAGCATTTTATACAACATTGGTTCCAGGGGGAAACTGCCTTCCTATGGGCCAGGCCCTCATCATCCAGGGCTGCCAATGCATACAGTTACTCCATGGCTGTGATCAGATTTTCCATGGGGGAATGGGGCATCCAGGAATTTAAAGGAAAGAAGGCCATGGATGCTCAAGGCCTTGAGGGAGAGCACTATGCTTGATAAATTAGTTTTCTGGATCTCAAGCACATTGGTGGTTGGCATATCATCTGGGTTGTTGTGTTGAGCCTGTAACACTTTCTGGGCCCTGTTCTCCCAGATCTGCCTCCTCTCTGCTTTGCCTGAGCCTGAGATGGAGGTCACTACCAGCTAGTTGATCCTAGTCTTGGAGCTGTATACTTTCTGCTTCACAAACCTAGGGTCCACCGTGTAGCAGATTCCTTCACTGGTCAGAGATGTCTGGGTATTATTGATACTAATTACAACCTTCCTCCTACCAGGAGGAGCCAAGTCAAAGATCTGGGCTTACGTCTCACTCAGTGGAGTAGAATACACAGGGAGGATGATTCATTCAGCCACTTCAGGTCCCAGAGACTTTGTGCATTCATATAGGATCTCACAGGTTGTATTGCTCTCTTCCTGACTAGTCAGAAACACCAGGATGTGGCCTGGATCTGCATGAATGTAATCAGGCTAGCATACAAGTAACCTGTCTTGGGTTCTTTAGTGGAGAGAATTTTTGCTGGATATGTCAGTCTAGAATGGTGAAAATAGGACCTTCATAGAAATACTGGGAAGATTTCACAGCATCTAATGTGGCCAAAGTAACAATCAGTTTCATTGATTTCTGCATTGTCTTTTTCAACAATCCGAAAAGCACATCTATGTGAATTGTCTCTCATAAGTCTCATCCATTGTAATGATTGCATGCTGAGTAAGGTTGGGATCAGTCAAGCACTCTTTAAGTAATATCATTTCCTCAAGTACTTGATGACTTTTTCTAGACTGGGGCAGTCTTCAAATTGAAAAGTTTAATCCATCTCATACCAAGCCACAACTAAACTCCTCTGACATTCTTGGCCATTGACATTCCTGCCACCTTTTGAGGCTGGGTACATCTGATTCCCTCCCCCATGGAGGTGTAATCTGCCTCAGCAAGATAGTGAGTGATCTCTGTTATCTTCCTAGATTTCTCCAATAACAATCAAGATATGATTGTCATGAACAGCCTGAAAAAGCTGCTCCTTAAATTTGAAGATGGGGAAACTTTCCCTTTGGTCAATGATTGACAGCTGGGGCTTTTTTTATCATAAGATGCTTTATTACTCCTTCCCCCCCCCCCCCCAAATCATGCTTCTTCTACTCCACTATGTCATCAGGCATCTTCCAAATGGCCCACATGTTAGTAATAATCTGCTTCCCATCCACATTGGGTAGAGGATACACACAGTATTTGTTGAGTCCCATCGGAATGGAGACCATCTCTGCTTCATCTTGGTTCTGCTTGGCAAAAATACCCTGCACCATTGCTGCTTGGGAGCCATCAGGATTCTTAATTTTAATGTGGCTCATATTCATGCTTTTCTTGGTGGGACCTCTCAGCAATGAAGACTATTCCTTAACTAGTTCAATCCCTAGGTCTTCATCTTCATCATCCATTTTAGGAAGGATTCCTGTTTCTTCATCAAAGTCTGAAAACTCTTTGTTGGAAAGAACAGGCACAGCAATCATCTACTTGATCTCCCATTTCTCAAGATTTGGGCGAGGTGTTTCAATTGGAGTCTGTCATTTTCTACTTCTTCATCAATCTTCCCAACAAAGTTCCTCTAACTATCTGGGTTCAGTTCTTCTCCAGTATCCTGATCCACATCCTTTACACTCGGGCTGGTTTTGGTCCAGTGAGAGACAGGACTTTCACCTCAAGCCTTTGGCCTTTGTTCCTCACAACAAGCAAAACTGGCCACTCGTCCTTCTTGGGAAAGCTCAGAGATGTGAACTAAACCTTCCCACAATTTTGTTAGTCCTTCCACCTGGACAAAACAGCCAAACTGAATGATACTGATAACTTTGCCACTGAAAATTTCCCCAGTAGAAGATTCTTCAGTTGGAGGCTGGTTCACAAGTTTGTCTCACTATCTGTCATTATTCTCCTTTCCATATTTATCACAGTCTTTGATAGGCCTTTGATTTCTGCACTTAGATTGGTACCTAGATTTTCCTGTATTCCTATCCCAAGTCCTAATATGTGGCCTCCATTGTATCAGAGTCTCCCTTTGTGCTCTTTCTTGTTTTAGTCTTCTTCTTCTCCTTCTTCTTCTTCTTCTTCTTCTTCTTCTTCTTCTTCTTCTTCTTCTGTTCAAAGACTTTCTGCTTCTCATATGTTGCAGCACTAGACATTAGCAAGTCTAGTTCTTTGAGGATATCCACAGCTATTCTGATCTCATCTTTATCAAGCATGTTCCACACAGTAGGACTGTGTGATCAGCAAAGAACTAGTAACAGGTTCTTGAGTTTTTTTCCTTTTCACTCATTGGTTTAACAACTAGATCTTTAATAGTAGAAGGCTTTACTTGTGGTTGCATGGTCTGTATGAGACATAACAAGTTGCTTATAAGATAGGTTGTGAATTCAACACCATTTGCGGTGAGGGAAATTTTAAAAGTGTCAAAGGTGTTTTTTGTTTTTGTTTTGCTTTTTAGAGGGCAATTGGGGTTAAGTGAGTTGCCCAAAGTCACATGGCTAGTAAGTGTGTCAAGTGTCTGAGGCCGGATTTAAACCCAGGTCCTCCTGACTCCAGAGTCAGTGCTCTATTCACTGCATCACCTAGCCACTCTTTGGTTATATTTTTCTTAGCAACATTTATCACATACTTATCGAAGTCCTTATTATTGATCTCCAGGCAGTTGACTAGTTTCGTGCACATTTTGAACACTAGGGATAGGTACTCAAGCTTGGCAAGCTCTTCAGCAGAACTGACTTAGCCATCACATACCATGAACCTCATTTAACTTAAGCCTGGCTTCTTCACTCTAAGCCTTCACCATTTCACCACTTCTCTTTCTGCTTTAATCATTGCCCTGCCTCTTTGTTTACCTTTCCTGAGGTGGCATCTAATGAATGTATCTACCTTATCAACTTTTGGTGGTACTTTCCTTGTCTGTCATGATGAGCACGGGTCCTGGGGCATCAAGGTTCCATTCCAGAGAGGGAGCCTGACAAATAACTACCACACCCAAGAAAGGCAGTAAGTAGACAAATTGCCTATTCCTGACCAAGGAAGGTAGTGACAAAAATGAACAGTATATTCAAGACTTTTTCAAAACCCTGGAACTGGAATGAGTGCCAACAGCTGTAGTAATTCTAGTTCCAATAGGATATATTCAAGTCAATGTAGTTAAAAAGCTTGTAGTTGGATCTTGGATTGAACTGGTGGAACACCATATGGAGATCCACTCTTTGTCCCAGTCCCTGCTTCTTGATGCTCACTTGATGCTTTGGGACCAAAGCATTTACTTAGAAAAAAATAGCATGTTTAAAACAGGCCCCAGGTACCTGGATACCCCAGCTAGGAATAATGGAACAGGACCCTATTTCTACTTTATTGACTTTTTGAACTAAAACCATGATTAAAAGAGATGGTCAAGGCCATTTGCATTGTTCCTTTAGAGATGAAATTTTTGGACTAGAGAAAGACAAACCAGAGTGAAAGCATCTGTCAAGAATGCTTTCATTATTCAAGAATGAAAGTCAGAGGTTTGAAGACCATCTCTTGTTTCTTAATCTAATTATGATTCATTTAGTATAATAAAAATCTTAATTATACTTTTTCTTTATAGAGTTCCCTTCACTTAAGTACCAAGGGTGCTCTGCTTTTCTGATCTTCTTAACTTAAAACAGGTAAATAAATATGTAAAAAAATAAAGTTAATTAGTCATTCTTACAAAAATATATTATGTAGGCAATTGAGTATGATCTCTGCTTTGATAAAAGAATTAGTTTGCTTTAATAGCAGTTAAAAAGGTCAATTTAATCCTTTGTTCCTTTGGCTTCTATTAAATTATCTGAAAGATAGTTTCTTCATAATTTATATTGCATTCCAAGAAAAAAAGTAAATGAGCCTCCTGAAGTTGTCTTGGCAAAGGAGTTCAAAATGCCTAAACAAAAGACAGAATGCCATCAATTTAGAGTTAATATAATTTAAAGAATGAAATTTAGTTTTGGATAGACATCAAAATAAGTTTCAAAAGTCAGTAATTTAAAGAAAAATATCTTCTTTATTGCATAATCCTAACCAAGTTTAATCCTGTTCAACAAATCTCTAAATTTTGAACTTACTTGAGTAAAAAATTCACCTTCCCATATTTTCTTTACATTGCAATTTTGCTGAATTAGATTAATTGCAACAATTAATTGTGGTCTCTGAGAATAGAGTAGGAAATATACTTCTCTAGTCTTGGAGAAGGGTTGCAGATTGTGAGTGTTGAATTTTGCATATATCTTCAAATGCAATTGTTGATATTGATTTTTCTCAAATTTTGTTTTGTTCCAAGGGAGGACTCATTGGTGGGGGGAGATATTTAGAGAAGTGATTCTGTTATTGTAAAGAAGACAAATAAAAGTTAATAACTGAAGAGGAAAACACATAGATTTTATAAGAGCATCACAGAAAGGTCTCTCATTCTTATTGCAACCCAGAATTTTGGATGTTATCTTGACAGGGAATGGAAGAATATTTTAATCATCAATCTCTCCTTAATATAGAGCTTCTCAATTAGACCATACCTTATGAACAACGAATCTTGTTTTGTACCTCTCTGTTTCTCCCGAATCTAGCAAAGTGACCTACCCATAGTTGGTGATCTAGGAGTATGGATTAGTTTTGATGAGAAGGATAATTTTCGCTGTTTTGATAAAGCCATTATCATAACTATCTGCTTTTTAAAAAATGTCATTTATGTTTAAATACTGAGTTAGAAAGAGACTGGCAAAATCATTGGCAATTATCCTTGAAAATGCATCTTGAATGCTCATTAATTGGGGAATGGCTAACCAAATCGTGATAGATATGTGAATGTGTTAGAAGATTATTGAGCTGTGAGAAATGCCAGATATTAAAAATTCAAATAAACATGGGAAGACTCGCATGAATTGATTTAGATCAGTGGTTCTCAACCTGTGGGTTATGTTCAATTTGTAACAATGAAAATACATCCTGCATATCAGATATTTACATTATGATTCATAACAGTAGCAAAATGACAGTTATAAAGTGGAAACAAAAATAATTTTATGATTGGGGATCACCACAACCTGAGGAACTGTATTAAAGGGTCATGGCATTATGAAGGTTGAGAACCACTGATTTAGAGTGAATAAAGCAGAAAAGATAAACAATGTATACCATGGCAACATAATTCTTGACTAATCAGTGAAGAGTTGAAAGATGTAAAGGGAAAGAACAATAACACAAAATTGAAAGCTGGGTAATTATAATGACCATTCTCTGTTCCAGAGAAGGGATGAAAAAAATATACCTTCTTCCACTAAATCAAAAAGTGTGTGTAGATTATAGTTATGGAATTTTAAATATACTTTCAGATATGAATGCAGTGTGATTTGGCTCCGTTGAATTGCTTTTGTTTTATTATCAGGGTGGGATCACTCACATATATTCAGAAATGGACATGATGCAAAAACAAAAGACATCTATGGAAACATGAAAGAAAATGTATTTTTTACATAGTCTATTACTTCAAAGAAGTGGCATTGAGTTGGAATAAGATTATACTCATGGAATCAAAATGTAACATGATAATCTCCTGTTCTCTGAGCTATCTTGTGTGTTGTTCTTAATGAGAGCTAACATTTATACAGCATCTACTGCACCAAGCACTATGATAAGTGCTTCATTATTACTATTATTATTATTATTATCATTATTATTATCTCATTTGATCTCTACAACTTTGGAAGGTAGGCATTATCATTATTCCCCTTCTACAGATGAGGAAACTGAGGCAAAGAGGTTAAGCGAATTGCCCAAAGTCATACAGCTAGTAAGTTGTTGTTGTTCAAGCATTTTCAGGCAATGTTAGACTCTTTGTGACCACATTTGGGGTTTTCTTGGCAAAGAAATTAGAGTATTTTATCATTTACTTCCCTCATTCATTTTACAGATGAGGAAACTGAGGAAAATAATGCTTAAGTGACTTGCCCAGGGTCACACAGCTAGAAACTAGAAAGTGTCTGAGGCTGGAATTGAAATTAGGTTTTCCTGCCTTCAGTCCAGTGCTCTATGCACTGCACCACTTAGCTGCTCTTAATAAGTATTTTAGGCCAAATTTGAACTCATTTCCTGACTCCAGACCCAGCATTTTATTCACTTTACCACCTAGCTGCCACTTCTTTTGACTGTTTTCATTGTATTCTTTCCAGAAATATAAAAGAAAAAAATAGCAGAAAAAAAATCTGCTTTGTGGAATAAAAAATGTACTGGGTGTAGATAATATCTGTCCATATCCATATCCATATCCATATCCATATCATATCCATATCTATATCATCTATCTGTATCTGTGTCTGTATCTGTCTCTATCTCTATCTCTATCTCTGTCTCTGTCTCTGTCTCTGTCTCTGTCTCTGTATCTCTATCTCTATCTCTATCTCTACCTCTACCTCTACCTCTACATCTATATCTATAGATCTCTCTATTATCTATCATCTGTCTATCTATCTATCTATCTATCTATCTATCTATCTATCTATCTATCTATCTATCACCTATCTATGTGTGTGTATACGCCTCAGGTTAAATGGCAAGGTTGCATATTACCAGTCTCTGAGTGGTGTAATGTTAATGAAATCAGAAGATCTTCCATGCCCCTTTCTATTGGCACCTAGTAAAGGTACTTAGCACCTTGTAAAGGCTTAGCTCCTAACTTCCAGTTAACTCCTTGGGAGTAGTTCACACCTTAACAGGAAGGGGCTGAACA
>JAQQSW010007230.1:0-13755 GCA_028646575.1 Pseudocheirus occidentalis | reverse complement strand
TTGAAGGGTTCCCAGCTTGGACTTGTTTGCAGCTGGTGCTTTCCCCTTCCTTCTCCCCACCCCCACCACACTTTCCTCACTCCTAATTTTGGTTCCTTCTCTGTCGCGGGACCCAGTGAAAGCTCTGACTTCCAGTATCTTGGTTCATTGGCAGGTTCGGTTGATGCAGGAATCTGTACGAAGAATAATTGAGGCCGAAGAGTCCAGAATGGGTAAAAGCACTGTCAGCTTCATTGGGTCAAGGGGCCTCTGGGTTTTAGAGGGAAGCAAAGCCTTCCTGAACATCAGAGCATAAAGGGAGAGGGCAGGGGGGGCAAGGGCACCACCAACTCCGTGTGCTCCCCAGGACTGATCATCCTCAATGCCTGGTATGGCAAGTTTGTCAACGACAAGAGCAGGAAGAATGAGAAGGTGAAGGTGATTGATGTAACTGTCCCCCTGCAGTGCCTGGTGAAAGATTCCAAGCTCATCCTCACAGAAGCCTCCAAGGTACCAGCCTTGCTGTGCCCGTAGCATGGGGGAGGCGATGGTGATGAAGGCAGTAGGCCTGACTGAATGGACATTGTTAAATTCTCTCCCACGTCCCCGCATTAGGATTTCCGCATGCCCCTCTGTCACAGAACCTATACAGTAAATAAGTATGTAAATAGGTTTGATGGTACCAACCTTCCAAAGCTCAGAGCTTCCTTGAGGAAGGCCTCAAATCTCTGGGTTTTGTTTCACTTTTCCATTTGATAGAGATGCTGCTGTGAAGACACAGGCTTGTAGAATAAGAAGGAAAGGACCTGTGTGGGGATTGGAACCCTAGGGCTGAAGATGGAGGTTTAGAGCCAGTGGTTGTATTTTCTGGAGGCCTGTCTTCTAGGGATAACTTTTGATACTGCCGCATAAATGCTGATGCTGTGTCTTATTATGGGTACCCTGGTCAGCCTCCCACCTGCACCTCGGGCATTTTCAGGGTTGCCTCATGGTATCTCCCTGTGTCTCTCATCACAGGCTGGGCTTCCTGGATTCTATGACCCATGTGTGGGTGAAGAGAAGAGCCTAAAGGTGCTTTACCAGTTTCGAGGCGTGTTGCACCAAGTGATGGCATCGGACAAAGAAGCTCTTCGGATACCAAAGCAATGTAAGTCGTCCTGCTGCCCCCTCCCCCCATCCCCTAGTGGTGGTTTCTTTAGGACTTAAGCCACAGTCTGTCCTCTAGGCACCCCACATAGAGCTAGGAAACTGTGTTCTTGCCTTTGGTGACAACTGGGCTAAGCCCATCATCTGGCAGCAAGAGGCTGTGAGAACCCCCACTGTCCCAGCCCATGGGGCTCCAAAGGGACTCCCTTCTTTGTTATGCCACTGCTGTGCATGTGACAAGCACAAGGATTCCCTCCTAGCCCTGAGCCAGTCTTTCCTCCTGCAGCTCACAGGATTGATACGGATGGATAAACCTCATGGGAAAACAAGTGGTCAGTACCTGAGTCACGAAGAAGCTGCAAAACCTCTTTTCCTGGGAGTCTCAAAGTTTGGAAACATGAAACAGAAACCTACAGATGTTTTTATTTTGTATTATTCCTGTAGAGGGTCATTCACCAATTATGTGAAGGGACACATGAACACCCCAGCTTTCATGGGTACTGTAGTACTAAGGCAATACTGCCCCTGACTAGAACCACAACGCTGACAGATGTCTGTCTCCTCAAGGAGCTGTGGACACAGAGCATGGCCCTGCTGGGGAGAAGGCCCCGGGGGCCTGGAGCCTGTGTCCTTCTAGCAAGCCCTCAGGCATCTAAGCTGACAGCGGCCCACCAGCCCCAAATTTCAGGGTTCTTTGATGAGGTATGGAACACTGCACCCTCCCCCTTACTTCTGGGAGCTTCCTGCAAACCAGATGGAAAACACAGGCCGTGGTGTGGTCCTGATGATGGAGTGAGCGAGCATCCATATGAGCTTCCTCCCGACAATCTCCTTGTCTTGTGATTACTGAAAAGGGGGTTTGGAGACGGGTCTGAATTTAGTGAATGCTTGTAACCTGAGAACAACTAAAGTATCTGGAAGACATTTCTGCCTTTCCCACTGCGTTTTGTCTTTATAATTACCACTAAAACTGTGATCCCTAGGCCCAGGACTTGGCTTTCTCCCAGTGTAATTAGCTTTACCTTCCTCCTCCAAACACTGTATGGAAAACCATGGATCCTTCCCATGTTTTCACCCTGTCTGGCTGAGACTAGGACCACTGCCCACTTACTGGACAAGGAGAAGACCCCAGAGAGACAAGGGAGAAACATTAACTTGATTAGGGGAGAAAACTGGCCAAAGTTCTAGAGAGGTGCCAGATGGGGTGAGCGTGTAAAAACTGCCCTCGAGGGCTTCCGGTAGGAGTGAGCAGGCTAGGGCTCCCTCCAGGACCCTCCCAAACCTCCAGCAGGTGGCCCAGGGGATACCCAGCAGGCTATCCTCACTTAAGGATGAGTGGGGATGACTCCTTCCCTTTGGGTGGTGTGGTTCTGCTCTAGAAGGCCTTCTTTCTTGACCTGCTTGTTCTGTGGAGGCAGAAGGTGTTAGGAACCAGGATCCACCTGAACAATCTTCCAAGTTACCTGTTGTAGTCAGTCCAGTGAGCCAACAGGCCTGTGGTCTTGGTTGTGGAATCAATCTTGTTCCTGTACTCCTCAGAGGGCTATGTGGCTCTTTCCCAAGCATAATCACGTGGCCAGTGCAGGAGAGCAACAGGGGTCCAGCCTTCTGTTCCTCCACAGCTACCAAAATCAAGCTCTCCATGCCTGGGTTTTGGCCTAAGAGTAATCAGTAATGATCCCTCCCCCAAATTTTTACGAAACAGTTCAGGCTAATTCTGTGACATCCATGCCCATTTTTACAACGTTTCCCAGACCTGAAGCTAAGGGTACAAATTGTGCAATAAACTTTGCCGAATGACTCTTTGACCTAAAGCAACCCGTTGTCCCCTTTGCTGCAGATGTTTCTTACAGGTACCAATTTTCTTCATTTTGTTTGAAGCTGGTTGTACAGAAGGCACTGTATTGTCAATAATAAACCCTTTCTGAAAGCTGGAGCCGGGACTCATTTTTCAAAAGTACAACCATGGAAAGGGGCAGTGGTTTCATCAAAGGCTCCTTCCAGATTGATTTCACCCCTCCTCTGACTGAACCACTTTGTCCCACCCATGCTTAGCCTGCAGATCTCTGCCTCTCCCACTAGGCCATATTGCACATATTGCAATGCTGACACAAAGCACAGCATGGATGGAAGGAAGAGGCTGTCACCATGTTGCACACCACATTGGTCCCATGGGGTGATCAATGTGCTGGGCGTTTTTAATAAGCAGAATATTTTTGTCCTTTATCTGCCTTGTCTACTGCTTTATAAAGTAGAAAGTGAAATTGTTTGAGACTTTTTCCATGTCCACCATAGCCTGGATCAAGCAAGGAGGGAAATTCAAAGTAGTGATTCCTATTTGGTAAAAGATGGACACCTGCAAAATCCTTGTGGGGGGCACAGGCATACCCTTTCAGACTAGGAATACAAGTCCAATCTGTACCACTTTACAATAGGACACTGGCAAACCCACCCCAGACAGAGGGCAGGAGGGACTCCAGAGTACTGGGACTCACACTCCCTAGAGTAGCCTCAGAAAATACTGTTCTTCAGGTCTGTCCATGCCTTCCAAAAGAGACCTACCTGGTTTTCTCTTCCACCATCATATCTAGCTAATCCCCTTGCATCCTTCTTGCAGCCTAGGTCACACTGTTGGCTCCTCATACACTCATTAATCCTAAGGGAATGTTTGCCTCATTATGTTAAATATGTCGTAGTAGCAAGAAAACAAACACTGAGATGGAATCATACTCAATCTGTGTTTGAGATTCTTCCCCTTTCTGACCCAACATGGCAGTGAGTTTTTTCCCTCCACTTACTTTACTACCCCAACACTCCTTTCCTTTTCCATATTCTGGGCTGCTAATCTTTCTTTCCAAAGTACTGAAAGTAACTTGCTGGCCCAGTGGGGCCCAAGCCACAGAGCAGAGCCCTAGACGGGCAATGGGCCGCCATCCATCTTCCTGAGGAGGGAGCTCCGCGACTCAGGCTACAGGATGCTCCTCTTCCCTCTGTAGGACTTTCTGTCGCCTCTTCTCCTCCTGGAGAGCCTGAAGGCGGCTGGACATCCTTCTCATCGCCACCCTCTGCATCTTTAGCCTCCTGCGGAGCCGTTCATTTTCCTTCAGGGTGAGCACGAGTTTTTTTTTTAAAGCATCCAAGTCCAGGAGAGCATAGCTGTGATCTGATGCTGGGAGGGGAAGTGAACCTCTCAGGCCCAGGGGAGCGGTAGGCAGGAGGCGGGCTGAGACCTAGGAACAAACATAGACAAGGATGAGGTATAAAGGGGGCATTCCCATCCCTGCTTCCCTGGCACACATCTGCCCTTCCTTGGTTTTAGAGAGTGGGCAAGGCTCGCGGGATTCCCTGGCAGGTGTCTGGCATCCTCACAAGCTCAGCTGAGAGTAGTGCCTAGAAACCAAGTGCACCCGCTATTTATGCAGAAAATAATAACCATGGTATAGTCATGGGTAAACCCATTCAGATCCTGGCTCTCCCAGAGATGGTGTTTGGGGGAGACTGCATGCCCTGTTCTTTCTAGCTTCCATGTTGGTAACAAACATTCCTTTCATACCATCATTTTTAAAATTGAGAAAATAAACAAGTATTTCCTTTCTATTTTCAACCAGAGGAGCCATAACCCAATACCCTACCTCTTTTTCAGGAGCCTCGGCATCTGGGGATAGCTGGTGCTTGTCAAGGGGAAGCTCCATCTTTCTTCCTGGGGTATATTCCCCAGCCCCTGCATCTGAGAAGTCCTAAAAAGTAACAATGGAGAATTTGAATCAAAGCCCTTCTGGGTCTTCCAGTAAGCAGCTCCTTACAGCCCCTGCACCTCTAAACCATCCCCATAATTGACCCTTTTCGTACTGGTCTTTTCTTGGGGAATGTGAGGTTATGAAAATCAGTCAGGTAGCCTGTCACATTTTTATATCATGACTTGAACAACCAACACTTTATATGCAAAATAGAAATACACAAGTCAGAAGCAACCAAAACTTGTAGCCAGTTAAGAATGATGGACAAAAAGTAAAAAGATATAATCATGACATCACAGGACTTGTGGTAAAGCAAACCACCATGTCCTGGCAGAGAGGAGGTGGGACGACACGTACAGAAGGGAAGGGGATGTCAGTGGAAAGTGACAGATGTAAAAAAAAAAAAAAATCAATAAAATATTTTTTTTAAAGAAAAAGGTATGAAAAACCTGTCTTCTGCTCTCGTTTATCATTTCTTTAAATTAGTAATTTGAAATTTCTTAGTTCATAAAGTAGCCCTTTCCTTAAGGAAATTTCCCAGGCTGCAGATGTGCTGCCCGTCCCACCCTCCTACCACTTCAAGAGCTATCCAAGAGCTTTCTTATAAGCGTTCAGGACTCCAGGCCAGGCAGCCAAAGGAGGAGAAATTAATCCCTGTTCTAAGCACATGTTCCACCTTTAGAACACAAGCATGTAAGCACACAGGAGATCTATGCGGAGGAGGTGGAAGGTCTGAGGGAAGTCTCCTTCATAAAGTGAGATCTAATCTAAGCCTTGTAGCAGGCCAGGGAATCTAAGAGGTAGAGAAGAGCAGGAAGAGGAGGGAAGGGCCTTCTGGCACAAGGGACACCCAGGGGCGGAAGCAGGATTGGGAGATGGGTCATCTTCTTGGAGAAATCGCAAGGAGGCCAGTGTGGCCAGGGTTTCCCAAGGTGACTGGGCCAGCCCAGACATCACATAAGAAGCCACACTGTATATAGCATTGAGGTGTACCTGGCCTGGCTGTGCCTGTGCATCGCTCCTCTGGTCAGCAGGGTCTGTGTTCTCCCTAACCAGCTGCAGGGGGACAAAAATACAAGACAGTGGTTTTACTAGGACCTGCCTTCCACCCTGGGTATAATGCACTTTGAAAAACATAAAGATGCAGCCTCACCCTTGGTCCCAGAGGGAGCTTCCCAATCTGGGGAGATGTTCCTAAACTAACCCACCAACCTGACCGGTGATCATCTTCAAGAAGTACTCACCCCAAGTTTGGCGGAAGAGATGGCAGCAGCCACAGTACATGACACCATCCTCAGAAATAGAAGGGTATTCAGATACATCATCAATATGTACTTGGTTTGTCTTAATAACTTTATCCGTCAAAAGATGGAGCAATGGAAGGAACTAATATTTTGGATTTGAGTCTCACCAGCACAGGAGACTGGTTATTAATGTAGAAATGACAGGAGCCCTGGTGGGCCTGAAGGGAACTTGTGTGGAGAGAATGTAAATGACCCCTCCAGAATTTGAATTTGTGACAAAGAAGAGGAAATGCAAGGGGGGCATGCACGGTATCGAATTTAGAATCCAAGGACTTGTATTCTAACCCTGCTCACTGTCTATGTGACTTTTGGAAAATCATCTCTGTGGGCCTCAGTCTCCCCATCTGTAAAATGAAAGGGTTAAACTAAATGCCCTCCGAGGTTCCTTTCCTGATCTATAATCAGGGATAATAAGAGAGACTAGATTTGGAAAGAGCAGATTTCAACAAAAGTAGGTATGAGATTCAACAGACTAATGTGATAGGCTAAGTCTGTCAAAAAGAGATGGAGGTCATGACATATGAATGCGTAAACAGAGCCTATATCAGACGGCATGCTGTCTTGGGGAGGGGGAGAAAATATGGAACTCAAAATCTTATGGAAGTGAATGCTGAAAATGAAAAATAAATTTTAAAAAACAGAGATGAGAAATGCTCAGAAATGAAATTCTGGAAAGACAAAAGAAAAACAATCCCAATGATTCATCCGTGCATTTATGAAAAAACTTAATGAGGTGGTTAGTGTTTTTGGAACAGAAAGCTACTGGGGTAACAAATTCTATATGTCTAATATGTGGTATGCAGGGAAATGCAGTAATGATCTTAGGAGTCTGAACTCCACTCATCTGAAACTGCCAAAGATCTGCAGATGTGGGCTGAAGTGGGCTTTTGCATCACACATAGAAAAAGGGTGCATTCAGTGTAAAGTGAATTATTTAGCCTACTTGCAATAGAAGCTCACATTTAATAATATCAGTTCATGTCTGTAGATAATTTTAAGGTTTATAATGGTTAAGGAGCAGTTCAAATGAGGCCTGACTCCAAATAATTCTAATTTCCTTGTCTAAAAAAAAAAGACTTTAAAATCTGACTCCGAATTCCCCATCAGCAGTGTCACTGTATACACCAGCAAGCGAAAAAACTGCCTTTCTTTAAAAATACTTGATGGCCTTTTTTCCTGGTAACGCTGCTCTTCCCCACCCCTACCTCTCCACACAAACACCCCTAGCCCAAGCGCTCAGGGAAGGCAAATTAATGATGTTTTATTCTGTTCTCTTGATCAATAATAGCTAACATGTGTAGAGTACTTTAAGGTTAGCAAAATGCTTTACAAATACTCTCATTTGATTCTCATGACAACCCTAGTGCTTACATAGATGAAGAAACAGGCAGACAAAGTGGAAGTGACTTGCCCAGGGTGTCTGAGGCCAGACTGAATTCACCAAGGTCTTCCTGGCTCCAGGCTGACTGTACCACCTGGCTAGCTGCCTCTGAGCCTCATTACTCTTCCAACCTTCAGGCAGCCAGTAGGCTGGGATTCCACAGTCAAGGCTACACCCACCCTAGCTCTTCTCTTTCATTATGGGAGGGGTCTCAACAGTTCCCGTTCAAAGCCTCTCTTCAGGCTGACAAGGATTCCTTGGTCACCTGGGTGTTTTTCCTGGGTGAGGAGGCCACAGTGCAGCAGGGGGGAGTAGCCTGGGGCTGGATTTGGGGTCAGGAAGATTTGGATTCCCACCCAACCGCTCACACTCTCCATGTGGCACATGCCCTCATCACTAGGGCCCTTCACATATTCATGGGACTCCTGGTCCTTCCGAGACCAGAGTGGGCACATTAGCCCCTCTTAGTAAATAAAGGAAACCTGAGGCTCTGCAGAGCTCAAGTGCTTGTCCCACAGAAAGGCCAGAGGCCAGGGAGACACTGCAGAATCTTTCTGATAGCATCTTATTGCAAGGTATGTATTACTTCTGTCGTGACCCCTACCTAATTATAGGTTATTATCACAAGCAAAGGTCCTCCATTTACTGCATGGCCTCACTGCTCACTGTGCCTCTGGCCTGACAGTCAGATGACCATCCTGGACCTCTAGGAGAGCCCTCCTCACACAAGCAGGGCATCCCCAGAAATTCCCACTCGCTACCTGTGCCGAGTCCTGGAAAGCAAATACCGTGGGCACCGCGTTCTGCTTCAGGTTCTTGCGGTTGCCAAAGGCGCTGAAGCAGTCGGGCTTGAAATGCTCTGAGCAGATGACTGTGTGCTGCTTGGGCTTGAAATCGCCTCGGCCAATGTTCAGCACCCATTCCTTCAGCAGCTCCGGGCGGCTGAAAGGAAACCTGGGCAAGGCACAGAAGGAAATGTGAGAAAAGCCAGGCCTTAGAAAACAGGGCTTCAGTGTTCTCTGCAGAGCTGTGTATCCAATAGGTCTGAAAGCTTAAGCCACATCCAATTTCTTCAAGCCAACATTCTGGAGTCATCGTAAGTAATGAACCCAAAACACTTGGGGTGGCCTAAAAACCAGTGTTTCTGAATCTACATGTGTGTGAAAGTCTCCAAGAAAGCCTAGAAAACACATTCCCCAAATCTCCAACAGTCCATTACACTTATCAAACTAAATTTGCCATCAATGCTTGAAATATACTGAGAATCCTTGAATGCTGGGGCAGGCCAAGGAGGCCTTGCGTCATTGGATCCTTGGATCACAGGATCACAGATTTACAGCTGGGAGGGTCCTTAGACATCATCTTACCCTCTTCATACAGATGGTGATAATTCAGAGCAAAACAGATGGAAGGGCCTTTTTTTTTTTCACAAGTAACAAATTCATCAACAAACATTATGAATAAGAAACACATAACCTGATGCCAGACATACATAGACTAAAATTAAACAGTCCCTGCCGGCCTTCAAGAGTTTATAGTCTACTCAAAGTAAGTAAATACAAAGTCTACGGAGTAATTTCAGGAGGTAGAATGTGCTGGTAACTGGGGGTAATGGGAACAGGGAGGAGTGAGAGAGGGCGAAGTCAGGAAGGGTCTCAGGTGGGTGGAGGCACTTGAGATGTGCTGGGAGGAAGGTGGGCATTTGAGACACGGGGGACACGGGGGAGCAGACTCGGACTCCAGTGTGATGGAATGGATCCTGTATCAAGGGAAGTAACAAGAAATAAATGTGGAAAAGTACAACAGAGGCAGATTTTAGAGGGCCTCAGACACCAGGCTGAGGACTCTTGGTGTTCTCCCAGAACAGGAAGCTGTCACCAAAGTTTTTTTTAGCCGGGAAGGTAACATGGTCAAACCTGTTCATTTAGATCAGTGGTTCTCAACCTGTGGGTTATGTTTAACTTGTAACAATGAAAATACATCCTGCATATCAGATAGATTCATAACAGTAGCAAAATTACACTTATGAAGTAGCAACAAAAATAATTTTATGGTTGGGGGTCCCCACAACATGAGGAACTGTATTAAAGGGTCGCGGCATTAGGAAGGTTGAGAACCACTGATTATAGATGCAGGATGGATCAGAGAGAAGTTGAATGCAGAGACAAGGAACAACAAGGGCCTGAAGTATGGCAGAGGCTGTGTGAGTGGAAAACGGGGCAGGTAGGAGAAATGTTGGTAACTGGATGTGGGTCATGGCTGAGGCCGATTTCAAGCTGGTGAATCCGAGTGTCTGAAGTGAGGCACTTCCGGCAAAAAGAAACCGAGAAGTCTGGAGGAGGAATGGGGTTGGGAGAGAAAAAAATGTTTTCCAGTTTGGACACGCCAAATTTGAGACGCCTACCAGTCACCCAGATGGAAGTGCCCAGTAAGTAGTGTTAATGACAGAGGACTGGACAGATACTTCTGGCAATCACTGCATAGAGATGATCCTTGAACTTAAAGGAACCATAGAGATTTTGTGAAGGAAGAGAATAGAGGAAATGAATGAGAAAAGGGCCTGGTGAGAAGTATAAGGATGTAGACCAGAGGATGGAGACCCACTGGTAGAATAACCCAGAGGAAGCAATCACAGAAGCCAAGAATGGAGAGTCTTCAAGAGGAGGGTCAGTGGGGTCAAAAGTTACAGAGAGGTCATGAAGAATGAAGACTGAGGAAGGGTGACTGGCTATAGCAGTCAAGACATCACCTGTCCCCCTACTCCTTTGCAGAAGCAGGAGGTGGACAAGTATACAACACTGAACATATTATGCATTTTCATCATACCAATCCGTTTTATTGGCTTTTTCCCCCCCTTTTTTTTTCTTTTTAAAAACCTACTTTCTTGGGGTGGCTAGGTGGCACAGTGAATAGAGCAACAGCCCTGGAGTCAGAAGGACCTGAGTTCAAATTTGACCTCAGACACTTAAAAATTAGCTGTGTGACCTTGGGCAAGTTGCTAAACCCCAATTGCCCTCCGCCTTCCCAAAAATTCAAAAAAAAAATTCAAACTAAAAATATACTTTCTGATAAAAGATAGCTCTTGGGATAGCAGAAGGGAGAAGTACACAGAGGGAAATTTAATAAAAAAAAAAAACCCAAAAGCTATTAACAAAAATTTATGTTAAAAACAGATCACTGGTAGCCTGAGGACTGTTCTGGTCAAGTGCCGACATTGGGAGCCAGGATACGAGGGACTGAGAGGTCAGTGACAGTGGATGGCTTTTTCCAGGATTTTTGCTTTGAAAGGGCAAAAAAAAAAAGTATATGATTCCTGAAGAGGTTAGCAGGGTCAAGGGAAGGGTTTTTAAGGATGATAAAGACCCGGCTCTATCTGTAAGCAGCAGAAAAGAAGGTAGCAGATTAGGAGAGAGGGAAGCTGAGAGAAAAGGCAGAGATTGGGGACGCAAGAGGGGCCAAGGAGGGCATCAAGAGAATAAATCAGGCACCAGACTGGGAGTCAGGAGAACTTGAGTTTGAAACCAGCCTCAGACGCCTAACAGTTACTAGCTGTGTGACCTTGGGCAAGTCACTTAACCCCAATTACCTTGCTTTTCTCTCTCCAAAATAAATAAATAAATGGAGGGGTTAGCTATGGCAAAAAAAAAAAAAACAACCCATCTTTTCATCAAAGATTAGAACAAAGAGAAAATGAGGATTACAATAATAACCGGGGATTTTGAAGCGGGGGTAAGCAAGAAGAGAGAGCTAGTTCACAAGGGAAGGCTTCTATTTTCTTAATGTGCTGAGGGCCAAGAGCAGGAGGTAGCATAGCGGGTCTGAGGAGAGAGGTCTGGAATGACCACTGTGGAATGGGGTAGGCAACCAGGAGAAAATGTAAATATGCTGTGCAATTTGGAGGGCCCAGGGGGTGGGGTGGATAGAGTCCGAGCCTGGAACCAGGAAGACATGAGTTCAAATCCAACCTCAGACACTGTCTGCTCTGGGCAAGTCACTTCACCCGGTTTGCTTCCCCCCCAAAAAAGGTGGAACAGACTGTGAAAGGAATGGGAATGAATAGGGATGACAATACTAGAAGAGATGAGAGAAGGGTTTTTTTATATACAAATAATTTCAAGTTTACTATTTTCCAGAGGAAACTACCTTCTCAGAAAACCTATCATTCATGTGGCAGGGCATATGGAAAGAAATCTGGGAAACGCTTCATCCTCCTGCTCTCGGCATCTCCCGAAACAAACCTTCCAATCCCAGCCCGACCCCACTCCCTGGGTACTCCAGGCTTCTTCCTGCCTCCATGTAACCCTGGGACCTGGAATGGCCACCAGCAAAAATTTTACCCCATCCTCCACGCTCCTGAGTGCCCATTTCTCCCAGGAAGCCTTGAGACCCTCCCTGATCACTCCACAATCTATCTGGGGCATCTCTTAGCTAAAATGTCAAGCGTGCATGCGCATACACATGCACACACACACACACGCACACACAAGCCACAGTGCACATCGAGAGCCCCGGCCCAAACAACCCTATGCTTGCAAACAGAAACAAAAAAACAGATGTACAGACTCTGAGAGTGCACACGTTTTTCCACAAGGCAAGAGAATCTAGTAAAAAGAATGCAGAGCTTGCAAAACGAAGCTGCAGGGTCCCGAGCGCGGGTCCATTTCTGTCTTTCTGAGACTGATTTGCCTCATCTGAAAAAACCAAACAGCTGGCCCAGAAGATCCCAGAAGATCCCCAAGATTCCCTCCAGATCCAAAGCCTGTGGTCTAAGCCAAGGAATCTTCACCCTTTTCTGACCCCCTCTGATAGTCTGGTCAAACCAAAATAATGTCTTCTAGGAATATTTTGATTGTCCTTTGTTTAAGAAAAAATGCTAAATTTCAGTTGGAGCTTAGTAAAAATAAGAGTGCATTTTCTAGGTTAAGAACTCCTGATCTAACCACAATTCTGGAGGAGTCGTGATGATGTGTGCTACCCCCACCCACATAGATAGTACATGTACACATAACATCCATGCATGTATACATATGCACATGATCTAGACGTGTGTCACAACGGTATACATATGGATATCTACACACATGGACGTATATATGTGTATATTTTTAAAAGATGGTTTTTGACAGGGCCTATATAGGAGGTTGTTTTGCTTGACTATACATTTGTAACTGAATTTCTTTTTTTTTTGCTATCTCAAAAGGGTTCTGGCATAAAGGTGGGAGGGAAAGAATGTAGACTTGAATATTAAAATTTAAATTAAAATAAACTGAATTTTTTAAAAAGATCTGGTCTAAACTCTCTGTGTAGGAACAGAATTTACGGAACCTGAAACCACATGACTTGGCACTTCCATTATATTCCTGTGGTGTTACTATTCTTTAATTATTTTAATACGCATTATGTGTGATGCCCCTCTTATCTCCTCAGCCAGACTGTACGCCCCTAGAAGGCACCTGCCAACTTCTTTCACAGTCCTAATAAGACTTAGCTGGGCACACTGCCCAGCCTGGGGCTGTGAAGGATGGCTCCAAATAAATAGAGGACTTAGGGCTTGGGTCATCGTTGGGTCCAATGCCCTCAGAGAGGGGAATGTGCCCCCAGAGAAATGAAGGGCTTTACCCAGGGGGACCCAGGCGGTGAGTGGCAAGAATTCTAACCCAGGTCTTGCAAGGTACCCAATCCTGCACTCTTGCTGGGGACAGTCGAGCCTCTCCTCCATTATGGGCATGCGATTTTAAGTGGGCTAATGAGGGCTGTCCAGACAGAGCTCTCTGCTGTAGGGCCACGGCCAGCGTGTCTGTACAGAGCCACCAGCCCGGGTCAGGCGTGGGGCATCGGGAGATCCTGCTATATCCTCTGCAAATGGCGTGTTTAAAGAACCAAAACCCGAATAATACAGAGAGAAGAGCACGCAGATGTAATGAGAGGCCCGGGAAAAGAGCAAAAGACAGTCAGAAAGCAAGAGACAGAGACAGAGACAGACTCACAGGGAGGGATGGACGGGCGCCCGCACACACGCACAGACACGGCCAGAGGTGGGAGAAGCAGGCGGACAGGCACCAGGAGGTAAGAAACCATTCTGAAACTTCTCCTGTGTGCTGGGCAAACAGTCCCTGCCCTCAGCGAGGCTACAATCTGGTAGGGGAAGCGTACAAAGAGATCCACAGTAAATACACGCTGCAGAACGTAGAAAAGTAAACAGAAAGTA
>JAQQSW010007229.1:0-13755 GCA_028646575.1 Pseudocheirus occidentalis | reverse complement strand
TGTCACAATATGTCCTCTGTGAAAATGTCCTGTATAATCACACATCCACAGCCTGTATTGAATTGCTTGTCCTTCCAGTGGGTGTGGGTGACAAGAGGGGAACTTAAAGAATCTAGAATTTAAAGCTCTGCAATACATGCAGCTAGGAATTAAGATATACAGGGACTGGAGTAGGGAGACCCTCCCTGCCCTACCAGTAAGTTAGAGGGGTGTTGGAGGAGGGCATAAAAGAGAGCAGATCGGAGGAGGGGCTTTACAGTGGGATCACTGTTCGGGGCTTGGGGTAGGGTAAAGACAGGGAGAAAATTTGTAACTCAAAAATCTCATGGAAATGAATAATGTAAACAAGAAAACAAATAAAAAATTTATATTAAAAAAACATTAGAATTCAGCAAATAGAAGCTAATGACTCCATGAGATATGAAGAAACAAAACAAAACCCAAAGCATGAAAAATAAGAGAAAATGTGAAACATCTGATTGGAAAAACAACTGACCTACAAAATAGATCCAGGAGAGATCATTTAAAAATTATTGAACTACCTGAAAGTCATGATAAAAAAAAAGAACCTGGACTTCATTTTTCAAAAAATTTTCAAGGAAAACTGACCCGATATCCTAGAAACAGAAGCTAATATAAAAATGGAAAGAATCCACTGATATCTCCTGAAAGATATCCCAAAATGAAAAGTCCCAAGAATTATACTCAAATTTCAGAGCTTTCAGGTCAAGGAGAAAATATTACAAGCAGTCAGAAAAAAAAACGATTTAAATATTTGAAGCCACAGTCAAGATAAAACAAAATTTAACACCTTCTACATTAAAGGATTAGAGTACTTGGAATATAATATTCTGGAGGGCAAAGGAACTTGCATTACAACTAAGAACCACCTATCCATTAAAAGTGAGGATAATCCTTCAGAGGAGGAAATAGCATTCAATGAAATAGAGGATTTTCAAGCATTACTGGTGACCATAGCTGAATAGAAAGTTTAACTTTCAAATATAAGATTCAAGAGAAACATAAAAAATGTAAAGAGAACTCATAAAGAACTCAATAATGTCAAACTGTTTACATTCCAACACTGAAGGATAATATTCATAATTCCTAAAAACTTTATCATTATTCAGACAGTTAGAAGGGGTATTCATAGAGGGTATGAGTGTGAGTTGAATATGATGTAATGATATCTAAAAATATAAAATTAAGGGATGAGAAAGAGGGAGGCACTGGGAGAAGGGCAAAGAGAGAGATAGAATGGGGTAAATTATTTCAAATAATGGTTGGTTGGTTGGTTGGTTGTTGTCATTCATTCTTGAAGAGGACCAAAAGGACATCACTCTGTTAGAGTCAAGTTACAATGTGTCCAACTGTGGGCAATCAAATTAACACAAGCTTGGAATGTTCTACCATAAGTTGAACACAAATAGTCCATGTGACCATTTGGAGTGAATTCTCTAAATTTGTCTATCTTATGTTTCTTTTGACCTATTTAAATTATGCTTTGCTTGTAGAGCACAGCACCTTCTCCAATGAGGGCACAACGTGCTGGGTGGTCCTGTGAGAGTGTCTCCCATGTCACTCAATTAATTCCAAAGTTAAGAGAGACCTGGAAAGTGTCCTTGTATCGCTTCTTCTGGCCACCATGTAAGCACTTGCCCTGTGTGAATTCTCCATAAAACAGGCTTTTAGGCAATTTGGCATTTTGAACATTTGGCATTTGAACAATGATGCCAATCAATTGTAGCTGCACTCTCTGCAATAGAGTTTGAATACTTGGTAGTTTAGTTTAAGAAAGAACCTTGGTTTATGGTACCTTATTATGCCAGGTGATCTTCAGAATCTTCCTAAGACAATTCAAATGGAAATGATTCAGTTTCCTGCCATGGTGCTGGCATATTTTTCTGGTTTCACAGGAATACAACAAAGTCAGTACAATGTCTGTAGATCTCTTCAGTGCAATATTCAGTCTAATACCTCTTCTTTCCCACGCATTCCTTCTGAACCTCCCAAACACTGAGCTAGCTCTGGCCACAAATGTGTCAATCTCATTATCAATGTGTACATCCCCAGAAAGTAAAGTGCCAAGGTAAGCAAACTTATCCACAGCATTCAAAACTTTTCCATTTGCTGTTAACTAACGGTACCATATATGGGTGGTGTGGTGCTAGTTAATGGAGTACCTGTGTTCTCTTGGTGTTAATTGTTAGGCCAAAATTCCCACAAGCAGCAGAGAAATGATCCGTACTTTATTGCTTCTCAGCTACTTGGATGTCATATCTGCTGAGTTCTCTTACAAGAGTTGTTCATTTTTCAGGTCTACTGGATTTTGTGTTGTCTATAAGTGTGTATGTTCCAAATACTGATGGTGAGTGAAATCATCTTTACAGATGTTTTTGTACATTTTTTGTGTTTTGACCATAGATTGGGATCCCCACCTGCTATGGTTGGCCAGTGTTGGGTAAGGAAACAATTTTTAGGACACCTTTTCTATTCCCTTCTTCACAATAGAAAGTGAGCAGTGAAATCTTTAAAAGTCTGCTCAGACCTCCAGGGGGCTGCTGAATCCCTCTTCTGCTTCCAGTGAGAAGATGACCCTATGGCCTGGGTCACCTGTATGCAGGGTTGTGATTACACCTCCCAGTGTATAAGCACTTACTGCTCCATCACCTACCTGTTGCCACAGGGCTTTAAAGCAGGTAAAATTGTATTTGTGATGTCTTGTGATTTCTGTATAAATGGATTTATGTGAGTCAGTGTTACATGTTGTTGACCTCTTTCTCTGTTCCAGAGTCATCACAGTCCAGTGGCAGGACAGAGTCAAGATGACTGGTGATGGCTCAAGATGCCATCTTTGATATCTAACCAAGCTCTAAGTATACATACCACAATGCATGCTTCAGCTGTCTTCATGGCCTTTGGAACAAATTGTTCTCATCTCCCCATTCCACCAGCAGAAGTCATCACCTGCTCTGGGTAGACACCCCTCTAACTCACCAACAGTTTTGAGACCCCTCAGTTATCCTCAAACTGGTTTAACCAGTCTTCCAAAATGGTTTACTGGGGTTTGCGCACTGTGCATGCTACAGCTTCTTGGAACTATACATGAGAGCTAGGTTGATCAAGTAGAAACCAAAGGTGTACAGCAGCCTTGAAAGGAGCTGTCACACCAGAGGTTATAGCCTTCCCCTAATACATCCTACACCTAATTTCAATAGTAAAGAGAAGAGAAATGTTAAGAAGAGAGTTGAGAAGCTGGAGTCATAATAAAACTACTGCTTGGCAAAAAAGGAATATCAGCTCAGACTAAGCCAGCAATAGGAAATGAAAAATTAGAAGTCACGGGGCAGCTAGGTGTCACAGTGAATAGAGAACCAGCCCTGGAGTTGGGAGGACCTGAGTTCAAATCCAACCTCAGACACTTAATACTTACTAGCTGTGTGACCTTGGGCAAGTCACTTAACCCCAGTTGCCCTGCCTTAGCCCCTCCAAAAATACGAAAAAAAAAAAAGAAGAAGTCTCTTGGGCAACCAGAGAGCATACTGAAACAGCTCAATCTAAAACCTAGGCATAAATAAGGCTAGAACTGGACCTTTTATTTTACATAAAAGAGCCATGAAAGAGTTTTTACAGTGGAGGGAAAGAGGGGGGAATCATGAGGAGGAACACTTGAGCCTTCCTCCCATCATAATTGCTGAAAAGAATTGGATTTAAGTGAAGAGAGGATTGTGCAAAATCACTAGTCTCACTTTTTCCTCTGGAGCCATTTGAGTCCAGTAACCAGATATGGATGAGGATATCTGGAAATGGCCCACAGTGCAATCAGGACCTTAGCCTTTTCAAGCTAAGATATATCTTCCCCTACAGGAAAGTAGGAAGGAAAGGAAATAAGAGAAGGGGAGGTGCCTAATAGAAGGGAAGGCAGACTGGGAGGGGTGATGGTCAGAAACAAAAAACTGTTGAGGATGGACAGAGGAAAAAGAGAGAATAGGATAAATGGAAAAAATTTAGTCAGAAGGAAATACATAGTAATCATAATTGAAAAAATGTTACAGCAAATTTCTCTGATAAAGACCTTGTTTCTCTAACATATAGAGAATTGAGTCACATTTAGAGTCATTCCCCAAATGATAAATGGTCAAAGGATATGAATAGGCAGTTTTCAGGTAAAGTAATCAAACCTATCTATACTCACAAGAAGAAATGCTCTAAATACATGATTAGAAAAACGTAAATTGAAAAAATTCTGAGGCACCACCTCACATCTATCAGCTTGACTAACAGAAAAGGAAAATAGATGTTGGAAGGGATGTGGAAAATTGAAACACTGATGCATTGTTGATGGAGTTGTGAACTGATCCAAACATTCTAAAGAGCAATTTAGAACTATGCCCAAAAAGCTATAAAGCCCTTTGATCTAGGGGTGGCTAGGTGGCGCAGTGAATAGAGCACTGGCCCTGGAGTCAGGAGGACCTGAGTTCAAATCCGACCTCAGACACTTAGCACAAAACCCAGCCATGTGACCTCAGTCACTTAAACCAGATTGCCCTCCAAAAAGAAAAAAGAAAAAAACCAATAAAGCAAAAGAAAAACCCTTTGATTTAGCAATATTGCTACAGCATCCATATTCCAAAGAGATTAAAAAAAACCACAAAGGAAAAGGACTTACGTTTACACAAATATTTGTAACAGCTATTTTTTGATGGCAAAGAATTGGAAATTGAGGCAAAGCACATCAATTTGGGAAAGGCTGAACAGGTTGTAGTGTATGATTTTGATGGAGTATTATTGTACTATAAGAAGTAAGGAGCAGAATACTCTTAGAAAAACCTGGGAAGACTCACATGAACTTATGCAAAGTGAATTGAGCAGAAGCAGGAGAACAATGTACACAGTAACAACAATATTGTGCAATGGTCAACTGTGAATGACTAGCTGTTTTCAGCAATACAGTGATCCAAGGCTTATGAAGGGCTTATGATGAACAATGTTCTCCACCTCCAGAGAAAGAATGGATGGAGTCTGAATGAATATTGAAGCATACTTTTCTCAGTTTATTTTTCTTTTTTTTTTCTTGGTTTGTGTTTTCTTTAACATCATGACTAATGTTTTGCTCACTTGAATGTATATCAAACTGTTTGCCTTCTCAATAAGGTGAAATGGGAAGAATGGAAAGAGAGAATTTGGAATTCCAAATTTCTTATAATAAATGTTAAAAATTGTTTTAACCTGTCATTGGAGAAGCATAAAATATTAAATAAATATTTTAAAAGAAAATGTATTCACTATGCCAGCAAAATGTAATGATCTCTAAGACAAAATGAGAAAAACATGACAAAACAAAAAAACCTTGACACTGCCCAGAATGTCTGAACTTAGAAAATGGAAAGAATGAATAGATCACTTTCAGAAAAAAAAAACGCAAGGCCACAAAGTCTAAAACATCGAATGACTAACAATTCAATTCAGAAACAAGTTCTGCAAGCCAGCAGAAGAAAATTTTGCATTGTATTTGGGTTTTCAAACAACAAATGACTATTCTGCATCCAAAGGAATAGAACTCAGGATATATCCCAGAGCGATTTCACCTAGGAAACATCCATACGTGAAAAAATATGCATTTTCAATAATAAAAAGAAATTTGAAATATTTTTTAAAAGAAACCTGGAACTGAAGAGATTATTTGCTTCTCAAATAACTTAACAGAAACCAAGAGGGGTGAATAATTACAGCTGGCAAGGACAGAAACAGCAACAGATTAACAAGAGAGGGACCAAAACTCAAAGTTTTCCAAATGTGCACATGGAGATGGGGTGAAGGGGGAAATATAGTAAAGGTAACAATGTAGAGTGGCACTTGGAACATTATTGACAGAACCTGGCAATATGCTGGATTCAGGTGAATCAATTTATTTTTTGGTTTGTTAATTTGTGTATGCTTGTGTGTGTGTGTGTGTGTGTGTGTGTGTGTATGCAACTTCATAGCCTATGTAGTTACAGATCCAGGAGAGGAGCACTTTCAGTTGCAAGGGAACAGGCATCCTAGTCACAGATCCAGGGCAGAGAAGAGCATTAGTGCTTATGGCTTCAAGAGAACAGGGGCCCTTCCTAGGTGAGAGCCAGAAAGCACACCAGGGGAACAATAATCACACCACTTTGGAAACACTGAAATATCCCTTTGGATCACACCACCTTGGAAGCATTGAAAAACTACAGATCCTCATATCTAGCCACAGAAGCTCAGGCCAGCTGTCCACCATTCTCCCAGATGTGAACTGAGCACAACTCTAACATAAAGTCCAAAGTTAAGAAATAGACTGGGGAAATGAGAAAAGAACAAAGAAAAGAACATAATGATAAAAAAAATTTCAGATGTGACAGGGAAGCATAAAACACAAACAAACTCGGATAATAACTTGAAAATATAAGCAGAGCCTCAAAAAACAAACTGATCACAAGTCAAACAAGAATTTGTACAAGAGCTAAAGAAAGTGAAAAAGCAAAAAAAAATTATTTTAAAAATAAAATAAGATTGGTAGAGAAAATTGGGGAAAGAAATGAGAACTCTGCAAAAAAAAGTTAAAAGAAAATTTTAAATTTAGTAAAAGAGATGCAAAAATTGCTGAAGAAAATAACTTCTTAAAGATCAGAATTGACCAAAGCATAAAAAATACAAAAACTTCACTGAAGAAAATGGTTCCTTAAAAATTCAAATTGGTCAAGTGAAAGCTAATGACTATATGACATTAAAAACTATAAAACAAAATCAAAAAATTAAAAATAGAAGAAAATATGAAATATTTCATGGGGAAAATTTGACTGGGAAAATAGATTGAGGAAAAATAATTTAAGAAATATTTAATTACATGGAAAAAACGAAGTCCAATCACCATATTTCAAGAGATTTCAAGGAAAACCATCTAGATATCATAAAAACGAGGAGCAAACTAGAAATTGAAAGACTCCACCGCTCACTTTCTGAAAGAAATCCCAAAATGTAAACTCCCAGGAATGTTATAAGCTAAAGTTCAGAGCTTCCAAGTTAAGGAGAAACAATGAGAAAGAATTCATAGTCAGGATTACACATGATTTGACAGCCATCACTATAAAGGAACAGAGGGCTTAGATTTTTTTTTGGAAGGCAAAGAAATTAGGATTACAACCATGAATAACCTATCTAGCAATACTGAATATACTACTACAGTACGAGGGGGGAGAATGGATATTTAATTAAATAAAGGACCTTTATATATTCCTGATGAGAAAAAGATCAGAACTGAATAGAAACTTTGACATTCAACAAAAGATATAAGAACACCATAAAAATGGTAAACATGACTGAGAAAACAAGGGATTTAACAAAGTTAAACTAATTACATTCCTAGTTGGGAAGATGATACGCTTAAGCCCTAATAAATATTATCATTATTGGACAGTTGGAAGGCGTCTACTTAGAGAACATGGCTGTAAATCTATTGTTGGGATGACCTCAAAAGAAGAATGAATCTCAAAAGAAGAGAAAGGTATGCACTGATGAAGGGGAAAGTGAAATGATGAATGAGGGAAATTGTCTCATATAAGAGATGTTGAAGGAAGTTTTTACAATGGAGGAGATGCTGGTGATAAGGGGCAAGAAGTAGGCAATACTTGAACTTCACTCACATGATGCTGTTTCAAGAAGGGAAGATTATATATAAATACACAACTGAGTATAGATATTCATCATACCCAACAGAGAAATAGGAAGGTAAGGGGCCAAGAGAAAGGAGAGGGGAGGGGAATAATAAGAGAGAAGGCAGATTTAGGTCAACAATGGTGGAAGCAAAACAAGACTTTTAAGAAGGGAACAGAATAAAAAAGAAAAGGATAAATAAAAGAGAATAGGATGGAAGAAAATACGTAGTTCACAATCATGACTATGAATGTCAAAATTATGAACTCACTCATATAATGGGCAATGGATTAAAAATGAGAATCCAGCAATCTGTGGCTTACAAGAGACATGTGAAGCAGAAAAACACACAATTAAAATCAGGTGCTGGAGCAGGCCTTATTAAGCTTCAGCTTAGGCAAAAAAAAAAAAAGGCAGGAGTAGAAATTATGATCTCAGACAAGGCAAAAGTAGAAATAGATCTAATTTAAAATGACAATAACAAATTGTATAGTTTACTAAAACTTACCATAACAATGAATTAATATCAATATCAAACATATATGCACCAAAGGGCATAGCATCTGAATTCTTGAAGGAAAAGTTAAATAAGTTACAGAAGGAAAGTTAAATGAGTTATAGGAGAAAATAGAAAGTAAGACCATATTAGTAGGGACCTCAATTTACCTCTTTAAGACCTAGACAAATCTAACCCTTAAATATATAAGAAAGAAGTTAAGGAGATGAATAGAATTTTAGAAAAGTTAGATATAACTCAGAGAATGGAGAAGACAATATTACTAGAAAGGAGTATACCTATTTCTCAGCTGTCTATGTCACTTTCACAAAAACTGACTATATATTAGGGCATAAAAACTTTGCCAACAAATTCAGAAAAGCATAAATATAAAATGCACTCTTTTTAGACCACAATACAATAAAAAAATACATTCAATGAAGGACCTTTTAAGTATAGATTTGAAAGTAATTGTAAATTAAACAGTCTAATTCTAAAGAATGAGTTGCTCAAAGAAAAATTATAGAAATAATTTCATTAAAGATAATTTTTTGAATGAGACAACATACCAAAATTTGTGGGTACGGCCAAAGCAGTCCTTACAGGAAAATATATATCTCTAGATGAGGACATCAATAAAAAAGAGCAGGTTGATAAATTGGGCATGCAACTAAAAGAGGGGAAAAAACAGAAAAAACAAATTAAACACCCAATTAATCATCGAATGAGAAATTCTGAAAATCAAGGAGAGATTAAGTAAAAAGAAAAACATTGAACTAATAAATAAAACTAGGATTTGATTTTATGGGGAAAAAACAGTAAAATATGTAAACCAATAGATAATGTGGTTTAAAAAAGAAGAAGAAGAAGGAATATATTCTTGGAGGTGGAGCCAAGACGGCAGAATAAAAGCAGGGACTCACTTGAGATCTCTTCAAAACCCCTCCAAATATCTTTTAAAATGACTGTAAACAAATTTCAGAGTAGAAGAATTAACAAAAAGGCAGAGTAAAACAGATTTCCAGCCTAAAACAACTTGGAAATTTCTGTTGCATCAGGGTAAGAAAGGAGTGCAGTCTAGCACAGTACCAGCACAGACAGCCCAACAAACCAGGAGCAGGCCTTGGAGTGACTGAATCGCTGGCAGCAGTAGCAGTTTCCAGGACTCTCAGCCCATAAATGCCAAAGACAACTTGGAAGTTCAACAGGAAAGTTCTGTTGCACCTGAGTGGGAATGGAACACAGTCCAGTGCAGTCCTGATCCCAGAAATAGAGGCAGCACCTGCTTTCCAGGCTCTCAGCCCACAAACAGTAAGGGGGTTGAACAACTGGCCAGAAAGAGATAACAGGGGTCTTTTTGCTAGCACTGAGTCAGGACTGTTGTTTTGCCCATACACAGACTCAGGTCACTGTCTCAGGGTGAGAAGTACACCAGCATAGTAGAACCTGTAACCAGAGTGGAAGGGGGAATTTCCTCACAGTTACGGGGCAAAAAGAGTGCTTGTGGTTACTCACAGTCCAAAGCCCCGGCCAGGAGAATAGTAAACACCTGTCATTAGATCAAACCACCTTGGAAGTACTGAAAACCTACAGGACCTTAGAAGTTTTTCTGAAAACAGCTGTACAAAATCCCCTGAAGCTTGGGTCAGTGAGCCCTCCACCCTGGAAGCAGAGCCCTATTGTAAAAAAGAATCCTATGGGAGGTAATTTGGTGAAGTTTACCTGTATGCTCTGAAAAGCCTGAGGCCTGGAGGCCTGCCTCCAACTGGAGTCCGGTTCAATGCTGACTTGTTTGTCCTTCAACACACAAGGCAGCTGTCCACCAACTACTGTGTCAGAGTATAGAGGCCAAGTGTTACATACCGAGCCAGGACTACACACAGGTTCTAGACATCCCAATGACTGCCCTGATGTAAGTGCTGAAGGATCCACCTAATACCTAGCTTGGTCGACACCTCTCCCATCTGAGAGGTACCACTGTCCACCCTGCTTTCATGCTCCAAAGGCCAGTAATCTCTGCTTTTCTTCCTTGGTAAAAGAAGGGGAAGGGAGACTCAGGGGAAAAGGAGGGACCGAGACCCAACAATTTTTCAGAAGGTTCTGATTCTTCCATCCCAGCCCTTTTTGTTTCCTCATCTGCAAAGTGACTGCCCCTTGCTTCAAAAGACTGTCTGATCTGATGGCTACCCATATTTATTATTGCTGTGGTCTCAGATACTAACATATTTACATTTTACAAAAGGATTCACATAATTTCTGAGAGACTTTCCTTCTGTTCATGCACTAGCACAAATTATTCTATTATGAGTATTAGCTAATTAGGACAAAGCTGAAGCTAGATAACAACTGATATTCCCACAAACTAGAGTGTCTTTTCTTAAGCAAGAATTTCTATACTAAATCTTAAGCTCAATAGCATTCATCTCTTATTGACTTTAGATGTTCCATACTCAACTGTGTAATAGATTAACTATTACATTGTGATTCTTGAAGATTGTCACCAAGAATGGGGACAAAAATATAATATGGGAACCATAATTCCCTAATTTCAAGGTGTTAAGTCCAGGCAGAATGCATATAAATCTCATTAAGCCAAGCTTGAAGTCTACTAGGTGTTTGAGGGTGATATAAATCAGGAGAATCCTACCTCAGCTCATGTGGAATAGTTGTTCTCCTGACTTCCTTGTACCTCATACCTGTGTCTTCTGGAACCATGGGTTGGTGGCTCTGGTGGCTAGGATAGCTTTTCTTAATATTCATACCTGAAGCTGGACTCAGAGGAATAGCCAATTAATAATCCCATCAAAAACTTAGGTAACAATCTCCAACAATCAACCTAAAACATGATTATAATCTTGCATTGGTTGAGGAACATCCTTAAAACAAGTCTTAAATAACCTGTTTTCATCTTTATATTTATTACTATTCATGAAGGAAGCAAATCTTGCTCTAACAGGTTTATATTTACTTTTCAAAATTTCTCTTTACCCTTTTATGACTATGCTTAATCTGAACTCACACTAAGACCTCTTTTCTTTCAACTAAAAATATCTCTGATTTAATCCCAACAATTAATTGTCAGTTAATACCCAATTGCTCTTTCATCATTTTGAAATGCCTAATGACTCTATTCCACACAAATACACAAATTTACCTTACTGCTGTCACTTTAAAATCCCATCCTTAATTTATGGGATAATGTTTTATCATTATATTTCCTTATCTTTATTTGACTTATTAATATTTATCTTCTTAAAACACTGCCTTATACTTAGGGTGTTCCAAACAACTATCTAGAGATAGAAGAGTCTGGAGGACTGTCCTCTTTTCTTTGCAAATCTCTTTTCATCCATCTTCCCCATTCTATTAACATCAATATTATGTATATTGTATTTCCACTTTTTCTTCATACTTTACACCAGGTACTCATGGCGCCACAATACTTTACATTTTATGTAAATCTTTGTTGTATACTGTATGTTGCTTTCATAAAAGCAAAAGTTAACATTTGTAACTGAATGTATAAGTAAAAGGTTTCTATTCCTGAAGGAAGAATAAACAAACTTGGGAGAACATTCTTTTCTGAATAATATGGGAATAATTAGAACAAGGGAAAAGCAGTTTGTGAAGCAAAGGTGCAAACACAATGTTGAATCATAATCCCATAGACTAAGGCTGGGATACATCTGAGATACTATAATGTATGTATGTGTGTTTAGGATCTGGGCTATTCAGCCTCAGATCATATTCCTTTTTCTATGATACAGAATTTGGTAAATGGGTATTTGGCTTAATCATCTGCCTGTCACTAGATTTTGTACTATTGTGAAAATGATACATGTTTTCTGTGGTGCAAACATGTTTTATTATAAGCAACTTGTTGATATGCACTGCTTTGGGATTAATTACTTATGGATCCTCCCAAGCTTGTTTTATAATAACTGGAGTAGAAGTCAGTCTCTCCTATAAGAAAATTCATTTGTGTAACTATTGAACTAAAAGATAGGAAACTTCTATCTGCAAAATGTTGAGAGAGTTGAAAGTTTCTATCTGCAAAGTGGAGACACAGAGGGGAAACTTCTGAGGGAATAACAAGATCAGATAATTCTGTACGTCAGATCTATTGGTTTGTGAGGTTTAGCCATTAACCTCTTTGCTTTGTCTCAGCAGAACAGTTATGTTAGTAAAAGAATAATAACTTGTGAGCTATCTTGTTTTATGGTTAAAAATGTAAAGGAGTGCTGAATTAGTTGAATAATGGGTTTGAGAGATTTGGAAGGATAAAGGTTTGATTGGGAATATGAAAGGCATATAAGAAGGTTTGGGGACAAATGTGGGTTTATTCAAGCCCTGCTGTCTCTGTATGGTGATACCAGTTTTAAAGGGCTTTAAGTAAATTGGGAAAAAGTTTGAGAAAGTGTCTAGGAAGACAGAAAGATTTGTAACTTGATTTTATAATTAATAGGTCAATCAGATTTGAGAAAGAGAGGGAATAAGAATACAAATTCAACTTTGAATCATTATCCCATGGACTGAGGTTGGGATTATAAAGTTGCTGTAGAGAAGGTATATCTGTGTATATGAGTGAAATGGGGTCCCAGTGTATTTCAAAGTGATGAAAGAGAAATTGGGTATTAATACAATTAGTTGTTGGGATTAAACCAGAGACATCTTTAGTTTGAAAGAAGTGAAATTTTAGTATGAGCTCAGATTAAGCATAATTATAAGGAGATGGGGAAGTTTGGAAGCAGATGAAATATATGCGCTAATGAGCAATAATTTATTATCCTGATGGGGAGATTTGATTTTTTTATGAATGAGAATATAGAAAAGCATGTAGGTTATTTGAGGCTCACTTCAAAGATGTTCCTTAACCAATGTGAGATTATAATCATATCTTAAGCTGATTGTTGGTCCTTGTTATTTAAGACTTGACAGGACTGTTTAATTGACTGTTTCTTTGAGTTCACCTCCAGATAGGAGTGTTAAAAGAGGCTGCCCAAGCCACCAATTGACGGTGCCAGATCCTGTAAGATACAGGTATGAAGGTCAGAGGAATGACTGTTCAGCATGAGCTGAGGTAGGATTCTTCTGACCGAGGTTTACCTGGAAAGTATCTGGCAGACTTTAAGTTTGGCTTGATGGAGATTGCAGCATGGTATGCATTGTGCCTGGAATTGGCATTCTGGAGTCTGAGAAATATGGTTTCCTCATTATAATTTTGTCCCTATTCTTGGTGGCAAGTTTCAATAATCAAAAGTTTTTCAAATGAGACAACAAATCTACTTGATTCTGGAACATCTTAAATTACTATAAGATAAAGCTTCTAGGCTTGGGGTATAGTATAAATATTCCTGTACGAGTCAGGGTCCTTTAGTTTGTGATAATATGAGGACAAGTAGGTCAAGGGTTTGTGGGAATATTATTCCATTATTCAGTTAGTATCACATTTGTCTCAACCTTGTTATAATTAATCAATGTTAAAAGGAGGATAATTTCTGGACTACTTGGAAACATTTTTAATTGTTTTAATTGTGAGCTAAATGATTGTACCAACCTATATTAAGTCAGAATTATCTGGTAGCCCC
>JAQQSW010007228.1:0-13755 GCA_028646575.1 Pseudocheirus occidentalis | reverse complement strand
TTGGTTTCTCATAAAGTCATTAGCTTCCACTTGCTCCACTCTAATTCTGAAGGAATTATTCTCTTCAGAATGCTTTTGAGACTCTTTCTCCATCTGGCAAATTCGACTTTTTAAGGCATTCTTCTCTTCATTGGCTTTCTGGGCCTCCTTTGACATCTGAGTCAATTTGCTCTTTAAGGTATTGTTTTCTTCAGTCAGGTTGTTAACTCTTTTTTCATGACTTTCTTGCATCATTCTCATTTCTCTCTCCAATTTTTCCTCCACTTCTCTTATTTGGTTTTCAAAGTCCTTTTTCAGTGGATGTATACCTAGTAGGCATTCTTCCAATGTCTTGGAAGCATTTGGTGAAGGAGTTTTAACTGAACTGTCTTCCTCCCGCTCCATGCTTTGGACTTTTTTGTCCATAAAAAAGGATTCTAGAGTTTTACTGCTGTTTCTAGCTTGCTTCCTTTTTCTCATGTTAGCCAGTCTATTAATTGCTTCGTTTTTTAGCTCTGTGGAACTCTGCTTCCTGGAGGGGGAAAGCTCTGTCCCAAATCACTGGGGACCTCACAGCTGCCGGAGCTCTTATTGGGGTGTTGCAGCCCCACCTCCCAGCCTTGACTCACTGAAAGCACACCCCAGGACCACCACTCAAGACCACGATCCAGATCCTGGCCACTCAATGCAAGAGCCCTTGGCCCTGATGGATTGTGTCAACCATTCATCTCTCTGCAGGCCAAGGGCTCTGAAGCAGCCCAGTGGGCGCTGCTGCGGCTCTCAGCCATTCCTGCTGCTACAGCCCCCTCCCGCTGATTCCTTGCCCTGAGAGCAGTTTGGCCGGACCTGCTCTTCTCCTCCCGAGTTCGCAAAATCCACTGACCTTTCTCTTAGCCTTTTTTTCTTCTGGCCTGATAGATGTGGTAATTGTGCCTCCAGTGCTGCTGATCTGCTTTCTTATAGCCGCGGTTCCCGGGCCCGATGCCGCAAGGCTTGACCCTGCCGGGGTTTTGGTCACGGGTCCCAGACTGCTGCAAAGAGACCCGCCTGCTGCGCTGCCTGTAGCAACAGATGTGCTTTCTGTCTTTTGGAGAGATTTGGAGCTTGAAAATCTCTTTAGCGTCCCATTTTATGAGTTTTTCATCATGTTTGTGTGGGAGCTGTGGTGCTTTGCTGCTTCTAAGCCGCCATCTTGGCTCTGACCCCTCTCTTTCTTTTTCTTATTTTGTATTGTTTCCTCTTTCCCATTGTCCATTCCATCCCTTACAATCCTTCTTTATAACCTGACTAATGTAAAAAGTGAAAGTGTTTGCAGATCCTATACTAGACCGCATTCCAGTGGGGTTGGGGGCAGGAGTGGGAGGATAGGAAGGGGGAGAAAATTTGAAACTCATGGAATTGTGGAATTGAATCTCATAAATTAAATGTAAACCAAAAAATTAATAAAGACAAAGCAATTCAAAAAGAAAAAAAGTATCAAAGACCCCAATAAGCTTTTGTTTATATTTGTTATATCAGTATTTGAAATAAAAAAGTTTTGGTATTTTTATGGAATAAAAATAAATAAATTTAATGGCCTAGAGGCTGTCAGATGTGAAAAAAAATGTTTATTGAACAATTAAAAGGAGTTCCTGGAGAAAGTAGTGTCACAAAAACTTAAAGAAATGAAAATATCAAGAGAAAGGTGCCAAAAGCAGAAGCAAGAGAAATGAGTAGACAGTAACAGATACAACATATGTGTGATGACTACCTTTGATAGACTGGGCTCTTCTCAGCCATGAAAGTGTATAAGACTACTCCAAAAGACTCATGATGGAAAGAGATATCCATATCCAGAGAAAGAACTGCAGAGTTTGTACACAGATTGAAGCAAACCACTTGTTCTCTTTCTTTTTTTTGTTTTCATTTGATTCCACTTTCCTGTTGTTCATTGCATTGTCTATAATCCTTCTTTACAATGTGACTATTGTTTAATGCAAAAGTATTTCGAGAGCCTATATTTGGTTGTATGCTGCCACTGAGGGGCAGAGGGCCGGCAGAAGGAAGGGGAGAAAATTCGGAAGTCAAGGGATTGTGGAATGGTGTAAACTAAAAGTAAATAAATATTTTTTTTAAAGAGAAAGATGCCTAGGGTAACACGGCTAAGAAGTGTCTGAGGCCAGATTTTAACTCCAGAAGAAGAGTGTTCGTGACTCCAGGCCCAGCACTGCAGACACAATGTCACCTAGCTGCCCGTGGTGGTTGTGCTCCCATGTCCCCATGGGGACCCTTCTGATGCATGATTAGATTTGGTTCTTACCTGAGAGGATTTCTGGTGGGAGCTGTCCGGGGTTTTTGGCCCTGAAGTGACAGTTTTTATATCTGTTGATATCATATCTAACCTAAGCTATTGTGTAAATCCTTGATAACTCATTTTAGCAAAAGGTGAAGCTAGAATAAAGACTTCTCACATTAGAGAGAGCATAGGATGTAGACAGAAATTCCACCAGCATTTTTAATCCAGGCTAAAATTGGCTATTGAATGTTCATGAGGTGAAACAGGATAGATTTTGGAAATGACTTTTCTTTTGACATTTAAAAAAGAAACTTACCCCTCACACTTCTAATCTTAGAACATATATAGAGAAGAGGGTACACAAGTGAGATGAGAGGATAAGAGCCAGCAGAATCTAACGGACACAAAACTCACTTCAGTGTCAGGAAAATGTGGATTCACATCCTACCTAACTGTGGACACTTAATAGCTAGGTGACCTCAGACAACTCCCAACACCACTGTTAAGAGAATTTGACTGAGTCAGTCTCTAACCTGGGAATTCTCAGAGCAGCACAAAGCTAGCTTAAAGGCAGGAGTGCTACTAAACAAGTAGAGGTATATTTAATTCATTTCATTATGAGGAACAGATTTGCAAGTTGGAAATTCTCCTGATCACAATTCCACCTTACTATAGTGAAGGCAGAGGGTATATACATAAATTACAAGTGGTAAGGGAGGTGGTGAAGGTGAATTCCAACCAGCTGTTTTTGAGGCCTGGGTGGTTTCCCAACACAAGCCCACCAGTCCACAATATGGCTGTCCTGGGTTGCTGTGGGAACAGAATTGTTTCAGGTCCTTGGGTTGTTGTTACTTGGTGGGTCACAGGACCATCATTCTGTGATGGGAACAGCTTCTACCATATTTGATTCACTTCACTTAAGGTCCAAAGGCACAAGAATGCAGTGGCTGTGATAGCTTTGCCAAGGCCTTGATCATTTAGAGCTGCAGTACAAGCTTCTGACTTGCAAGCCAGAAGAGGCAATTCTGAAAAATCTTATCTGTTAGTATATTCATTACATATATCATATGATTTAATATGAAAATCATCACACCCTTCATGCCACTCTGCAGTTCAGTTTTTTCCTCTGTAAAATGAGAAGGTTTAACAGGTTTAACTACTAGGTCCCTTCCAACTCTCTGTTGCAGCCTAAGTGTGATTTGGAGCAGGCTCTTGACCTCCCTGGGCTTCATTTTCCTCTGAAGAAAAAGGGGGTTGGACACTGAGGTTTCTTTCAGCTGGAGAGTTAAGTCTCTCATCCTGTGGTCCCATTTGGCTGCATGAAGGAAGGACACTCAAAGCGACTTGAAGGATAGACTTTGTTCAGGATGGAGGCCATGGTCCAGCTGCAAGAACAGTGGGCTATGGACTCCAGATTGGAGCGCTAGTGCTAGGACTGGTAGAAAGACTACATCTAGTCATCCTTCATTTCTTATTTTTGTGTACACCAAGGGTAATCTCTCTTTTACCTGATGCTTGGGCTAACCTGATTTGACACTGGTAGAGTTGGCCAAAATTGTTTAGTTATTTCACAAATATCCTTCCCAGTTAAGACCAGCCATGTTCTTGCACACATTTCCTTCAAGTTTGGTCCTTTTCAGTGGGCTACATTAAGACTTTGCCTGGTGCATGGCCTCTGGTCTTAGATGCTGGCCCATTTCCTTGGACTCCCCTTCTTGGTGATCCTCTGACATGGTCATTGCTTCTCAGGGCAGGGCTGACCCTGTACCTTCTACCACCTACCATCTGTATGTATTTTGGGGGCTGAGTTACCTAAGGTGTCCATGCTCTAAGTGAGTTTCCCTGACTAAAAATTGCAGGCAGAAAAGGTGTCAGTGGAGAGATTTACTTTCTCTGGGAGTCCCCCACAACCCTTAGGTGTTCAATCCCCATCACTGCAGCTGTCTGATCAAGAGCCCTCTTTTCAGCTTCTAGGATTCCTGGCAAGATGCCTGGGCCCCTTCAGGAGCTCTGAGTTCCCTCGGTTAAGCTCCTTATGGGGAGGGCAACATCCTGGACTCTGGGAGGATTGCCAACCCTTTGCTTCAGCTCTGCTACATTGGAGAGGAGAGTTGCTCAGCAGCAGTCTCCCCCACTTTCCTCCAAGGGAGTGGGGAGTCAGAAACAAACATGTGTGCATGCCTGTGTGCCTCCATGTCCCTCCAAGACCCAGGCCTGATTTTGTGACCTCATGCCTGAAGAAAGGAGACTGAGACCAGCCCGTGCCATGCAAGTCCCATTTAGGGGCTGGTGGTCTGCTGCTGCTGCTGCAGATACATTCCCTTATGTGGAGGGACAGGACATCCCCTCTGCCTCTCTGTTCTTCACCTCTCAGTTTTCCATAAGGAGGTGACCTCCAACAATCCCAGGTGGACTTCAGCTGCCCCACCCCATGCCACCCAGCCCCAGCAGCCTGCCCTCAGGGACTTGGGACCTGGCTCAGCCCCAAGCCCTCCTCCAAGTGAAGGATGCCTTTCAAGCCTTGGGTGATGGGAGTTGAGAGAAATGGCTGGGAGGGTGTCTCCCCCTGCTCTGGGCCTGCCATCACAGAGCCCCCTCCCCTCTCTTTGCCCTCCTCCCTCTGCTCTAGGTGGAGACTGATCCGGCCCCGACGGTGACGTCACCGCACTGGCCCCTCCCAACCTAAACCTCTTTGTCTGAGGAGGACTAGGAGAAGAAGGGCAATGAGGAGGATGAGGATGACTGCACAGAGGAAGAGGCTGAGGAGGACGAGGACGAGGGAGTTCCCCTTTCTCCTGAGTCATAGGCGCGGAGGGGATCATGAGCAGCTGCAGATCTGCCAGGCCCAAACTCCTCCCCCACCACACCCCTCCCTCTCTCCAGGAACCCTGAAGACCCTACTCGTTTCTAGGTGGGTGTGTATGAGGTAAGGCCCCGTTCTGCCACAGGCACCCCTGCGACCCCTCCGCATCCCCCTTTATATTCTCTCTCCTCTTCCATCTTCTCCTGACCCTCCCCCCCAAATTGTCTGGTTTTAGTGCCGAGGGGCCTGCGTGGGCAGTGGGGTGGGTGGGTTGGGAGTATTGATACCTTTGTTTCTGCGTGTGTCGTCTATGTAGATAAGATCGTATGTGTACTGTGTGTACATATGTGTGCCAGCTTCTGCCTGGGGCTTCCTGCCAGAACAGTCCTTTGTATGGAGGTCTAGGGCTTGGGGATCATGGGGTGGGTGGAGGCCAACAGGGAGAAACCTTTGAGGATACTGCCTCCCTCCCTCTCCTCAGGTGAATTTTTCCATCCGTTTGTCCTCCCATCCTTGGCGCGGCCTTGGGGCTGAGGAGAGAGGAGACAGTCTAGGACAGGAGTGGGGAACAAATTTGTTTTGTGAAATTTGGATGAAAAAGACCGGCCTTGAGGACCTAGAGGGCCACATTGGGCCTCGAGACTGCAGGTTTCCTACCGCTTGTCTAGGTCTTGTGACTCCAATTAGAGGTGTTTCTCCACAAAGCCAATTCAGTAGTGGCAGGGAGGCTGGTGTTAGAGAGAACAGAGACCCAAATCTGAAATACCTAGAGAAAGAAATTTATTAAGTCTCGTGGTAGAGGGCACTGAGGCAGAAAGGAGGGTGTGGCTTCATCTTGTCCAGGCTCTGGAAGGTTAATAGTACAAAGGATTTAGACCAGGGTCCCCACATATCAAGAGAGCTGGCAGAGGCGCTGCCTCTCTGGGGGCTCCCCCACCCCGGTTTCTCCCTGCTGTCCTTGATCTTTGTCTCCTGCTAGGAGAAAGGAAGATGAGCCCCGCCCCTTCTTCAGAACCTTACCCCGCCTTTTCTCCTCTGATCTGGGGGTTATGAGGAATCCAAGTCCCATTCAAGGGCTGGCGGTTTGCAGAAGCTGCAGCAGCTCCTGTGCTCTTTGTTCCCTTTTGTAGAGCCCGGGACAGCCCTTCCTCAGTCTCCCCAATCCACTCTTTGTCTCCTCCCTTCCAGTTTCCATAACGGTGCAGCCCCTTTACAATCCTAAACCGAGCTCAGCTTCTGGCCCTCTTCCCCGCCTCAGCATCCTGCCCTCAGGAACCTGAGATCCTGGTCAGCTCCAGGTCCATATCCAGGTGGAAGATGCAAGTGTAGCCTCTGCCCCTAGGCATTTTGGGCGGTGGGGGCTGAGAGAAATGCCTGGGGTAGGGGCTCCACACTGCTCTGGGCCTGATGTCAGAAGGCCCCTCCCCTCCCTCCTCTTTCTCCCCTCTATTCTGGAGGAGACTAGCCCCTCCCTGCAGTGACATCATGGTACACGCCCCCTCCCACCGTCATTAAGTTAAAATCATCTTTGTCTGGAGGATGTGAGTGGGGCCAGTAGGGGGAGGTCTGCATGCCCCTCACCCACTTTTCTTCCCCTTCCCCTCCACACCCCACCCCATCTGTCCCTTCCATTACCCTCATCTTCTCCCCATCTTCCACACTGATCTCACGGTCCTGCTAGTGTCTAAGTGCCATGGATGAGGTCAGTGCTCTCTCCCTTCTCCTGAGTCAGCCCCTTTCTTTCTTCTCCTTTTCTTCTCTTCTGTTCCCCCAACGTTTTCATAAAGTCCAGCCCCCCGCCGGCCCCAAGCGGCTTTCCTTCGTGCCTGGGAGGATATCTGTAATGGTGGGTGGAAGTTCCTGGTAGTATCAATATCTTTGTTTATGCCTGGTGGGTTTTGGGTATGTGTGTTCCAGGCTGAACTTGTGTGTGCCTGCTGCTACTGCCCGGGGCTTACTGTCTGCCCAGGCTTTTGTCTGGAAGTCTGGGGCCTGGGGGTTGTCAGGTGGGGTGGGTTTGGTGGAGACCAGCAGGGAGAAGCCTTTGGGGGCACTCTCTGCCTCCCCTCCTCTGGTGGACATTTCTGCCCTTTGTTCTTCCCCTTCTTCCCTTCCTCCAATCCTTGTCTTGGATTTGAGGCTGGGAAGAGTGGAGGCAGTCTAGGATGTCTTCCCCTCCTCTTCTCTCTTTCATCTCTGTCTTTTACCATCATTTAAATTAGTCGCACCTTTATTTTTTGTTGCGGTGTCATCAGACCCAGGGAAAAGGAGCATTTCTATGTACCTTGCTGTTGAAGAGACAGACCGGCCTGTCCCTGAACCTGGGGATCTCTGTGATTTGCAGACTGAAAGAAGAGACTTGTGTTAATGTACATTTCTCTCATTGTGAGGGATTTGGAACATTTTCTCATAGGGCTGTGAATAGGCTATATTTCTTTCTTTGAAATCTTCTTGTTCATATCCTTTCACCTAATGGAGAATATCCCTTAATGTTGGAAGTTGGAATCAGTTTCTTCTATATTTTGCATGTGCCCCAAACACTGGAGAGCTTTATTGCAGAGATGCTTTTACTCACTTAACTGTTGCCCTTCTTATTTTAATTGCATTCTGTCTGTTTCAACTTCATAGAAGCAGAGTCACCCATTTTACTTTCTGTGATTCTCTCTGTTGTTTGTTCTGTCCTAACCTCTTGTCCTATCCATGTATGTGAAAAGTAATTTCCTCCTTGTTCCTCTAAGTTGCTGTTGTTTCCCTTTTCACGCCGAGTTCACATATCTATTTGTAATTTAATTTAGTTGGTGGGGAGAATTGTTGATGACATATCACATTTCTGGCAAACCCCATTTCCCTTATTCAATTGGTTTTGTAAAATCAAATAGTGTGTCCTAATCACCACCCACCTTCCCCAAGTGCTGTCTCTGGATTTATTCAACAATATTTTATTTTATTTGTTTCCTTATTTATGTATATTGCATACCTAATCTTTTGCATTGTTCTCTTTTTCAGTTATTAACAAGTTTAAATTGTTTTCTGAGCATCTAGATATTCTGCATGGCCTGGCCTTCGGCATGTCCCTTAACTGTGTTTCCCTCAGTTCCTGATCTGACAAATGAGCTGCAGAAGGAAATGGCAAACCACTCCAGTATCTTTGGTGAGAAAACCTCCAATGGGGTAAGGAAACGTCAGAAATGATGAAAGAACAATAATTGTTTTCCCAATCACATATCTGTAATACAGTTTGGATCTGCTCCTGATAATCTCTAATCCCAAACCCCTTTCATTCTTTCTCCTTCCCCCCAATATTTCCCTGGTGATATGTGTCCTCTTTTTAAAAATTTTATGGATGATTTCTGTTTCTTTCATCACCAGAGTGTCCATGTATCCCTCACTCTCCTGATCTTTGAGAGCCAAGCCATGAAACAAATCATATTCCATGTTTAGGGAGGAAAAGAAAAGCCAGCACAGCATACTGATGTGTTCAGGAAAAGGTGTGTAGACCCTTGGGGACCTCTCACCTCCTGGATGAGGTAGGACGATGGGGTCTTCTTAGGTTTCCTTTTCAGGACCACTTGATCTTCACCAGTTTATTACAGGTACTTTTAAATTTGTCTGTCATTCTTTCGATTTAAATTGTTGTAGTTACCATGTACTTATGCTATTTTTTGCCTCTGTTTGATTCACTTTGAATCATTTCACAAAGATCTTTCCACACTTCTCTGTATTCATTCATATCATTTCTTACCCCATGGTAGCCACATTCCATGCCTTTCATGGTCCGTGTTTTGTTTGTTTCCCCAGTTGATGACCATCTACTTTGTTTCCAAATGACAGTTGTCACAAAAAGTGCTGCTGTAAATATTTGAGATGAATGGGATCTTTTTTTCTTTTTAATGGATTCACTGGGGTGTAATAGAGTTTTTATTTTAAAGGCTTTAGACATTTTTCTTACCTTCTTTGCATTATTCCAAAGTACATTCCAGAATGGATGCATCAAATCACCGCTCCACCCACAATACATTAGTTGGTGTATATCCCTGTGCTGTTGTTTGATTTCAGAACCATATTTGTGCCATGAAAGGAATTTGATGGGATTCCTTCTTTACTTGCTGTTTTAAATAGTTTATGTATTATTGGGATGAAATGTTCTTTTAATGTTTAGTAGAATTTCCTTTGAAATCCGCCTGTTTCTGAAAAGTTTTCCGTGAACTCATTCATGCCTTCTTCAATTTATTTAAGACAGGCTTACTTATGTATTCTATTTCCTCTTCTGTTAACATGGGCTATTTATGTTTCCATAAATGTTCATCTATTTCAAATATTGTCAGTTTTCCTGGCATATGATTGAGTAAAATAACAGGGAAGCATTGCTTTAGGGGGGCTGTATAAATCAGTAGCTAATTGCATTCATGGTGAATTGGACCGAATCCCTTTTTATATTGCAAGTAGATTTAACATCTTTATTCTGTTTGTCAAGATTATAAGTGTTATGCCTGCAATTAACATCATTGGAAAGTGATCACAGAAAGAGTGCAATAATTTGCCAGGGTGTGCAGGGACATTAGCGTCTGTCAATTGTTTTGGAATACCCATTGAAACAAACGACTTTAACATATGATTAATTACATTTTATACTGCTTTCCCTGTGTAAAGGGAAGCTAGAGGAATCCCATATATAACACACTGAACGCAGTTCTTAATAATCTGTCTAGCTTGTTCCATGGGATTGTTTGCATAGAGTATGTGCATTTTAAGGAAAATAAGAGTGAGATAATGCAGCTTTATGAATATTTTAGAAAAAAAGCATTAGAAAAGGTTGAACTTTTTGATTAATACTCGGATTATTTTGATAAAGAGGTTCAGGAACAGGTTGTGACCTCTATCTTATGAGAGTTTGTAATGTTAGAAAAAAAGTTGAAAGGATCTTATACTGTGTGTGTTTAGCAGTATCCCCATGTGAGCACACATACCCTGAATATTTGCTATTTGACACAGTATTAAGGGGAAAAGAAAAAAAATCATTTTACAATGATATCATAGCAGAAAGCTACATCTGGTGGGCAGAAGTAAAGAGAATATTAATAATTTTGTTGTTATTAGAATTAATGTAGTAACTTGCACATCCAGGAAGCTGATAGACAAATGAAGTTCCTGACTAGAACCTTACAAGCAAGTAGTAGACTTACATCATTGTTTCACAAAGCTTGTTTGTCCTCTGATTATATTCATTGTGGAAGAAAGAGACATTTCAGAATTTGAATCTTATTACCTATAATAAGTTCAGACCTAACTTTTGCTTCAGCCATACAGTGACTATACATTTAAATCAAAGCAGAAAAATCTGTTCTACCTTACTTTTACTTCACTATAGATTTTGTTTTAAATGAAAGTTTTAGTAGGCCTCCTTAAAATCTTACCAGGGATTAAAAAGAAATTTTCAAAATATGTTCCTTTATTTCAAAAGAGTTTTAAAATACATTAATGATCAGTAAATGGTAGCTCTTCTTTTCTTAAAAGCAAAAAAAAAACTTTTAAGATTGAGATTCATTTATACCAAATTAGTGTAAATATATCCTTAAAGTAATATGAGTCCTCAAGATAAATATTAACATATTAATGCAGAATTCTTAGATATTGCAATGTTTTTAGTCAAAATGGTATAGTAATAGACTCTTTATATTGGCAGCAATTAAGAAGCTGGTCACAGTACTTATCAAAGCTATTAGTATCAGAATCCCTCTAAATAATGGGAGTATCAGAAAGTGAGATTAAATAGTTAATATAAATTTCTGTATCTGTTCTAATTCTACATGAAAAATATTAGTTTTCCCATAAAGGTGACACGAAACAATGCCTGTCTTTTACTGACTAATTATTCTGATCATAGGAACTTGCTATAGGAAGAAGACATAAGAATATGTAAATTAAATATAGTCTTACATGCTTTTTATTTGAAGTAGCAATTTTTCAACAATCAGAACTCATATCCAATTACATGTTAATTTTATTCCAATGGAGCTATAATACGCAAGAAAGATTTACTAGGTCCCTCATAAATTAAAGGATTTGATTTAGCATTTTTATCTCTCAAATTTAAACTTGTCCTGGTGTAAAAGGCAATGGTTAGAAATCCTTCTTAATATTTTGCAACTTTCTTAGGAAGTTAGATTCATTGGTTAGGAGCTACATAACTAAAACAAGCTCATTTCTCAGGCTGAATGACCTTGCCTCTAGAGAGAGTTACCTGGGCAGTTTTACAAAATAAGAAGAACTGACATGGACTTTAGGGAGGGGCTTCTGGTGACGCCCCTGCTTGATCAAACCTCATACATGCAGGAGGAATGGTCTGAATGAGCAGAATTAAGCCAAATAAAATGTTCACCAAGACTCCTCCTTTGCACAACCAAGACTCCTCCTTTGCACAATCGGCAATCAATGAACCACTTTAGGTTTTAGTATTAAAACAGTAAAGTAACTTAGGTCATAATTTCCATAAGTGATAGCCAAATTGTTTTGATATAACCTCCTTTATAACTGCAAGTAAAGGTGTAAATACCTGGTGTTCTCTACGGCATATGTAAGCATGGTAAGATGTTAAATGACATAACTGTTTTTTACACTAACTTTTCCTCTCTAATTTAGTTTCAACAAAATTCAGATTAAAAATTTGCTTTATCTCACACTATTTCTGGCTTACCATGATCCCTCAAATTTTAAATGAGAGAATTTTACCGTAGGTTAAAAAGACCCCAACAGCACAATGACATCATGACTTTAATTGCATTTCCAAATCATGACTTGCAAAAATGGTTGATAGATCATTGGGCTTATAGGAGTGCAGAGGATTTTGTTCACTCCTCACAGCTGCAGAGTTTGATTGTGTATTTACGGGTTTTGAATGGAGTGGTTCATCTGCTTCTCTGCAGGAGTGGGGTTTCAGTACCCCAGGACTGTTGCTAGTGGTGTCCTTGATGAATTTAGTATGCTTCCTCCCTTTTGCCAGATTGGTGAGGGTAATTTAAACTCCCTATTAATTTTCAGACCTCTCTCTTTTATTCTCATCTGACCTGAGAGCATTCAATGAATTTTTTAAAAATGTTTTCAGCAGATTAAACTTGTACTCCAGTAAGCTGTGTTTATGTGTCCACTCCTTAAAAACTCATTTAAAAGAGATAGCTTTGACCCCTCCAGCAAAAGTAATGTGGGAATGATGACTCTCCCAGTACTCTCAGAGAGTAGAGAACCCAAAAAAACCTCATGTTTCTTATCAAATCTTAAAAAATATCCCAATCTTACTAACTGCCAAATAGTATGATGAATTCTGAGTTATATTTAGCATCAAATTAGGAGTGATATTTTGTACTTTTCACATGAATTCCATTGACTTACAGTTGCATTCTGATACATAAAATTTTTCTCTAAGTGAGGCAGGAAATGGTGAAATGTTTGTTTGTATGCCTCTGTGATCTAAGGGGGAAAATAATTCCCTTATCACCTTCTCCTCACTCAACTTGGCCAGAGTTGTGATGAGAAGAAAGAGATTTTCAAACCTTTAAAATCTTAAAACTTCTGTTCATGGTTTTCAGTGCAAATAGTTTATGCCTGGTATTTCTTTCTATACTTTATGACTTGCTATTACCATCATATGATCTATAAAATAAAATGTTTTCCCCTCTCTTTCTCTCTCCTCAGCCATCTGCTGGGTGCTCACAGTAGAGGGGGGAGGGAAGAAAGGGAGGGAAAGAGATAAGAGAATTCTAAGGAAAAGTCCAACAGTACACCTGCATATTAAACTTTTCAGGGTGTCAGATTACTTATACTCACTCTCTTTCACGCAGAGACACAAAACCAAAACAGACCAAAAATGACAGGAAGAGTGAATTGAGAAATTGTTAAAGATTGTTTGCAGAGATCGGACATTATGCTTGGTCCTAGGTAAAACTTACTTGATCATTTTCTTTTTATCAGTTTCCAAGAAAGACAGCTGGATCACCATGCATAGTTCTAGCCACCCCTGGCACTTTCATTTCTGATGTTAAATATATCGTTAATATATTCCATAGAAAAAAGGCAGAAATGGTGAAATGCTGGAGCCCCTCCTTCATAAGCCTCTTACTCCTCTGTCTCCCTGCTGTATCCCCTTATACCAAATCTACCATATCCTTCTGCTCTACACATTCCAAGAATTCTTGTAATTAACGGCAAATGATAAATAATCCTCCTTCTTTTTTCTTTTTAATAGTATTAGTTAACATTCTCAGTCTCTGCTTTAGCTTTGTATCTATCCCTTTTTCTCCTGAAAGCTTTTTTTTCAGAGACTGGGCTAATCTTTGCTTGTTTGTATTTTCTACTAATGCCTATGCCATACTCCCATTAGCCTGGTGAGTTACCCTCTGTAACTTATTAACTTAAGAGAAAAATCTGACTTTCCTTCCCACCTTTAGTTATGTTCTCCAGAGTTACTGGAGGCCATTCCTCTGTCTGGCACTTTTTCTTGTCCCCATGATCCAGGCAGGATTTGTCATAGCAGTTCACATTTATTGATCAGAGAGCAGGGTTTAAATAATGAATGTAAAGCAATTATGTCTTGGGTTCCCATGAGAAAATGTGTAATGTCCTTGTTCCTTTAGGCACTTCTGTAGGTTTTAAAGTCCTTGTTCACTAAGGTAAATCTGTATGTTTTCATGTCCTTGTTGCCCTG
>JAQQSW010007227.1:0-13755 GCA_028646575.1 Pseudocheirus occidentalis | reverse complement strand
CACATAACAAGTGCTATATAAATGTTGTTGTTTTATGCATGCCAAACACCATAGAAAACTGTAAAGTCATAAGAGCAAAAATTGTGACATATCTGTGTTTGAATACCCTGTTCCTAGTTTCATGCCCGGCACATGATCAGTATTTAATAAATGCTTCTCAAGTAACGGATTGAGTGATATGTATATACACTCACATCCGTATTTTCCTGTCTTTGTTATTTCTCTCTAAGATGAATCAATGACCTAAAGGCTAGCAAAGAACCTCAGAAAAAAATACTGAATATGCCTTATTTCCTCATCTACCTTGTATAAATCATTATATGTTATGTATGCCTATAATGTAAATATATCTAAAAATAAACAGATGTATAGCTACATATGTACATATACAGATATAAATTGACTTGGAGTTAGGATTCTTTTCTGTATTACAAATTTTTCTTTTTCTTGCCTTGTTAGTTGTAAAACTTTTTGTGCCTCAGTTTTCTAATCCAAAGAAGGAATGACTTGGACTACCTCAATTCAGTTTTTAATTCTACCATGTTATAGTTACATTAAAGTTGGAACAAATGCCAAGAAACCTACTTCTTTAAAGATAAACAAAATTAAATGTTTGAGGGAAGTAGATTAGCCTAGGAGGGGTAGTGTAGATTAGGTTTAAGAAAGCGTTTGGAGTTACCATATTGCTGTTAAAGGTAGGCAGTAAGGAATGAGACCAAGCAAGATGACAAGACTCATTGAGAAAAATCTAGCATAAAAAGAAAGCTATCAGGATCCCCAGCAAATATTGCATAAGAAAAATGATTCTGAGGTAAGAGATTCAAAGTTTGGTGGTTTAGCAGTTTTAGGTTTAGCCTTAAAACTACATCATCTAAAAAACTTAATCTTAAATAAAGTCATTAGTAACCTATTAGTGCAGTAAAAAGGAAAGAATCTCTACAGTTACACAGGTAACTTTGTTTCCCTCCCTCTCTGGCCCACTATACCCTCACCACCTGCTGAGAATTATCTCCATGCTCACCATGTGTCTGCAAGGCTGTTTAGTCAGGATATTTTATTTTAGAGATTTTGTACCAGAATTCTCCTGGGATATTAGAACTAGATTGGAGCTTAATAAATTGACCCATTTAAATCAGCTTTCCCAGAAAGAGATCTTAAATCACCACAATTGTCAGAGCAAAACAGTCAGAATTATACACATTTTAAAATTTATAGGTGAGGCACAACCTTTTTTTTTTCTCAGATGGGACTGGGGAACTATAGCAAAGTCAATAATGCTACTTGAGCATGGACTATGGAATTTTTTATGAGAAAAGTCAACTTCCTTGAACTTTCAACTAAAATGTGAACCATGTCTGAACCTGTGTTTCAGAATTAAAAGTATTTATGCTTAAAATATTTTCTTCATGTGTCTTTGAATATAAATACTAAAAATCCTGTCATTGTTGGTATTTTAGAAAGTCCCCTAATCCTGACAGAAGAGGCCCCAGATTCAAGTCTCTTCTCTTACACTTCCCAGCTATGTGGAAGGATAGACTAAAATGGCATAAAGGCACGTTCACCTTTAGATCTTCATTGCAGTATTGCTAATTCCAAACTATGTGGTGGGATTTTAGCTGAACAGAAAACTATACAAGATATTTAACAATTCAAATTAGCCTTGTGAAAGATCTTATGCCTCCTCTTAATGCATCACATTGAGAAGTACATAACCATGCATCAAATGGAAGTCATATCTTAAGTTGTTCACATTCCGTAACACCAGGTCTTTCACAATTGTTATTATGTATAACTCTTATTAACAGAAGGAAACAAAGAGAAAATATCTCATAGTGTGTAACCAACTAAGACTTTTCTTTTACAATATCTTGCCTATAGTAAGGGTAGTATTAACTTTAGATCAATTCAATGCCCTCCTATCAAATAGAATTGTGCTAAGTTCTGAGGGTATAAATACTAAATACATATACCTTCTTCCCGTAAGCAGTTGCCATACTGCAGTGAGATAAAATGTAAACAGATAAGTATATATGTGATAACTTGGGAAAGACAGAGATTGATAATATCCAAGGGAATCAGGAAAGATTTACTACAGGAGGCAGTGGATGTTAAGAACCTTGAAGGAAAACTAAGGAATTTTCAAAATTAATGTGAAGAGAAAGTGGATTCTTGGAGGTGGGGACTGCTTGTGCAAAATAATTGAAGAGAAATTTGGAATAAAGTATTTCCCTGTTGTTGCTGTTTTTGAGCTCTTCACTTGTCTCTGACTCTTTATTATCCCACGGACCACAAGACAACAACCAATTTGTTCTGTCCTCCACTCTCTTGAAGTCTTTCCAAGTTCACATTCATTGTTTCCATGAAACTGTCTATTCATTACATTCTCTTCTCTTCTCTTTTCCTTTTGCATTCAGTCTTTCTCAACATCAAGGTCTTTTCCAATGAGTTCCAATTTTGTGTTATGTGGCTAAAGCATTTATGCTTCAGTTTCAGTATTTGACCTTTAGATGAATAATATGATTTAATTTCCCTTAGCGTTGACTTATTTGATCTCCTTCCTCTGCAAAGAATTCACTGAAGTCTTTTCTAGAGCCATATTTTGAAAGCATCAATTTTGTGGTGCTCAGCTTTCATTTATCGTCTAACATTCACAGCCATACATTGCTACTAGAAAACCACAGCTTTGACTATACAGAGTTTTGTCAGCAAGGTGTCTCTGCTTTTTAGGATTCTTTCCAGATGTGTCATGTCTTTAATTACAAGTAGCAAGCATTTTTTAATTTCATGGCTGTAGTCACCATCTACAGTGATCTTTGATACCAAGCATTTAAAATCTGACACTGCTTCCATTTCCTTTTCCTGTTTTCCAGGAAATGATATGATTAGTTGTCTAAATCTTTGTTTTTATGTTAAGCTTCAAGTCCACTTTTTTCCTCTCCTCCTTCACTCTCTCCAAGATACCTCATAATTCTTCTTCACTTTCTCCCATCAGAAGGGTACCATCTTTATATCTGATATTGTTGATATTTCTCCCAGCAGCCTTAATTTCAGCTTTTGATTCATCCAGCCTGGCATTTTACATGATGTACTCTGCATATAGGGTGACATTATAAAGCCTTGTTGTATTCCTTTACCAGTCTTAAATCAATTTGCCATTCCATGTTCAGTTCTAAGTGTCGCTTCTTGACTCACATATGGCTTTCTCAGAAGACAAGTAATATGATCTGGTACTGCCATCTTTTTGAGGACTTGCCATATTTTGTTTTGATTCACACAATCAAGGTCAGTGAAGCAGAAGATTTTTTTTTCCTGGATCTACCTTGTTTTCTCCAAAATCCAGTCAATGTCTGCAATTTGAATTCTAGCCCCCATGCTTTTTCAAAATCAGCCACTTTTCTAGTAATTCTCAGTTCACATATTGCTGAAGCCTGGAGTTCAGTCTTAAGCGTAACTTAGTGTGTGAAATGAACACAACTGTTCATTAATTTGAACATTCCTTGTCATTGTCCTTCTTTGGTATAAGCATATAAGTTGATCTTTTTTCCAATATAGTGGCCAAAGTTGAGCTTTTCAAATTTGCTGGTTGTAATTATATTGGGATTTGAAGATATTCCATGCCCCATGAACTTGCTAACATAGCAGGAAGGGTGGAGCAAGAGAAAGCCAAAGTGGCCATGGCTGCAGTTGCAGCATGAGCTCCTTTTTTTTGAGCCAGCCAGAATCTCTGCTAAGTACTCCTGTTGAGGACTGCCAGGGATGAGGACTGTGGGGGAACTGGAGCTGCTGAGAGCAAGCTGCCTGGACACTGAGCAGTTGTCGTGAGTGAGGAGAGGAGGATCTTTGCCTGAAGTAGCCTGTCCTGTTTAGAAGGCTTGAGAATGTGGGTGTTTACTATATTAACTACATGTGCCAATTTCATAGCTACTGTGATGGCTTTGACTTTCTGGTTTTGAGACTCATTTTTCTGGTATTTGAATAAATGTTCTACTTATATTTCCCATGTAGAGAGCCTGTTACATTTGGCATTGTGAATACTGCATTGCTGATACACTGGTATATGGAGTTCTGCAGTTAAACCACACCATATTTTAGAATTTTAAATAGTTAAGTTATAATTCCATCATCTCCACTAACCTATTCATTTAAATTCATTGACACCAAGATATTGATGTTTAATCTTTTCATCTCCTGTTTGACCATATCCAGCATGCCTTAGTTCATGGAGCTTACATTCCAGGTTCCTATACAATAATGATCTTTATAGCATCAGATGTTCCTTTCCTCAAGAGATGCATCTCCTGATGATCTTTTTATCATTGGCCCAGACACTTCATTACTACTATAGCTACTTGTAGTTGTCCTTCACTCTTCACCAATAGCATACTGAACTCCTGATCAGAGAGAATCATCTTTGGATGATATCTCTTTTGTTATTTTAATACATCCATTAGATTTTCTTGGAAAATCTATTGGGTTAGCTTGTTTTTTCCTTCTATAGTGGGACACATTCTATCAGAACTTTCCACTATAACCTATCTATTTGGGGGTAATCCTAAGTGGCATAGCTCATAGTTTCATTAAGCTATGCAACCCATTCTTCCATAACACAGCAGTGATCCAGGAGAAGAACAGATGTTGAAGAACAGTAAATTAGCAGTTAACTTACAATTTATAATGAAAGTGAGTAAAAGAATCAGATCTGTATTGATTAAAGCATCCACCATTCAAAAAAACAATTTACTAGTTTTGAACACTTCATGATTGATTCCAACAACCTAAACTAAATATGAACAACACCTACAAACCTCATTGAATCATTCAAAGCCATTATTATTAAATTTGCCCACAACCTAAGGAATTAGTTAAAAAAAAAGAAAGAAAAAAGAAAAGGCATATCTCAGAGCCAGAGATAGAACTTTTAGGTTTTGGATTCCAGAGATAGGAGCATGCAGGTCTTTCCAGAATACTTCTGCAAAGCAAAAGCAATGCTAAACTGCAGCAGACAAAAGAGATATGAAGACTTTAAAGGGATACTGAGGCAGAAGATTGAGACTAAGCAAAGTTCTTCAAAGGTCAGCTCTTTACCAAATCTCTCCTGGTTCCTATCAACAGATATTCTAGGCAGATAGCTGGCTAAGTTGATGATTTGTTGAACTTAATATCAAGAAGATGTGAATGATAATCCAGTAAAACAGAATTCTAAACTCTTGAACCCTAGCTAGTTCACTGAAACCCTTTATGCTTCAGTTCTTTATCTGTAAAATAGGTATTATAATAATAGAACTTACTTTCAAAGGTTTAATGAGGATAAAGTGATGTAATATTTGTGAAGGGCTTTGCAAAACTGAAGGCACCATAAATGCTAGTTCGGTAACATTTATCATTTTCTTACCCAAATATTTCTAATAAACTAAATTTTACTTCAACTACAAAGCCAAGAAGGCTAAATAAAGATATAAATGTAAAATTTTATTGTTGCTGTTGTTCTGTCATTTTAGTCCCTTCCAACTCTTCATGACTCTATTGGGTTTTTTTGACAAAGATATTGGATTATGTTCCCATTTCCTTCTTCTGTTAATTTTACAGGTGAAGAAGCTGAGGCAAATGACATTAAGTGATTTGCCCATGGTCACAGAACTAGTAAGTGTCTGAAGCCACATTCGAACTCAGGTCTTCATGACTCAAAACTTGACATACTATTCACTGTACCTCTTAGTCGCTGCATAAATGTAAATTAACTTTTTCTTTAGTGTTAGTGATTTTTCTTCCTATTAGTAACTATGATCAAATTCATACCTTTCAGCTAGAATAAGCTCCATAAATATGAAAAACGAAAGTGAACCACATGAAACTTTAGAGCCATTGCATCATACCTTGACTTCAAGCAATCTAATTATCATATCAGAGTCTTGCAAGATAAATGTGCATTATGTCTGAAAAGGTGGGTCAATAGTATATATTATTACAGGGAATATGATGCAAACAGTGCCTCTAGTTAACTGAAATAGTCCTTCAACCCCTAAAGAGGCCATATTTAATTCCAAATGAATGATAATTGAGAACACTTAGATTCAGAGCTATCCAAAGCAAATTTATTCTCCTTTCTTCTTTCTCAGTCTATTCTTCTTGTTTGCACTTGTTTACTTATGCCTTTCATTTTAGTGCCACTTCCACTGACAAACTGACTGGCAGGTTCTTTTTCCCACACCAGATCAAGAGTGTATTGATTTGGGAGAATTTGAGATAAAATCCAGAGACAGTAGAGAAACATTCACCATAAATATATAGTTACAGAAAGGCAGTCATCATTGTTTTTCCTTAATTTTTTTCTTTTTTCCCTATTTTTGTATTTATTTATTTTTAGTTTTCAGCAATCATTTCCACAAGATTTTGAGTATGAAATTTTTTTCCAATCTCTCCCCTACATGCAATGTCAAGATGGCAAGCATATTAATTACTCCTTCCCCCAGTCTACCTTTTTTATACCCTCCTTTACTTCCTTCCCCCTTACTTTACTGTAGGGCAAAATGGATTTCTATACCCCATTGACTGTATATTTTATTTTCCAGATGCATGTAGAACATTTTTTAACATTTGCTTTTAAAAATTTGTTTCAAATTCTCTCCCTTCTTCTCTCCTCACCTACCTTCATTGAGAAGACAAGCAATTCAATATATGTTATAAATGTGTAATTATGCAAAACATTTCCATAGTTCTCATATTGGGAAAGATCAACTATATTTCCCTCCACCCTATCCCACCTCCCACAAAGTGCAGTTTCTGTGTCAGGCATAGAGCACTTGTTTCTTTCTTTTACCCAAAGACAGAAATTATTAGCCCATTCTTAAGTAATTCCTATAATCCTATATGATGATACCATTTACTTTGACTGGAATTTATTGGGAGAGGACACTCCTGAAGTTATAATCACTTGTCTCATCCTAAAACACATCAACAAAAACAGGCACAATTATACATTGATATTTCAGTGGTTCAGTGATCGCGTTATGGTAGCCATTTCCTCCAAAGTATAGATAGAAACATGCATTTTCATTCTGTATAATTATTGCCTAGGTCCTCTGGAAAATCCTCCACAGGTGAGTGCATACAGTGTTGGGGAATCTATTAAAATTTCATGGATTTCAAAGAAGCATGCTGTTACACCATATTCTGACTACTGCACAAATTCACTTTTTTTTCTAGTCATTAATCTATGTAGTATCTTTGACATCACTGAAAATTTGGAGCCATAATTTTGTTTATCACACATCTTATCATTGTCACTTCCATGACTCACAACTTTAATTCTTTGGAACGGGTTATTCTTTGTTTTTCCATCATATAACATCACTTTGAAAACATTCTAATGAAAATATGTCTTAGTTTTAAAGTCCACTGAAATCAGTTTTCTATTTCCAAAATGCAATCTATCCTTCTCTCCTCTGCCCATGAATTTTAAGAGATTCCTTGAATGATATATTATATTTTTTGAGATTTCCTTAATTACCAACATCAGGTGAAATATTATAAAAGGAGTGTTATATATTTTCCCCAGGATACTTGCCACTGTCATGGGAGATGTCTAGCACAGAATGCAAACTGAAAAAGGATATCCAGTACATGATAAGGTCATTATTCTTTGAAAATAAGATTGCCCTGATTGTAATTTAGGCCAAGAATATTGAAGAATCTTAAATGAGCTTCATAATTACTTAATTCAGTTCAGCTTCATTATCCACAACAGAAAAAAAACAAAGTGGATAAAAAAGAACACATGATTATTTTTAGTTAGATAATTAATATATAGAACTGATCAATCAGTATGCATAGCATGAAATATATGAGGTGTTAAGAAAAATTGTGTACTTCTGGTTTCAGGGCTACTAAGTCTGTCTCAGGCCTACTTTCCAACTTTAGTGTCTACGAGCCCCGCAGCTCTCTTCTGTAGTTCCAATGATCTGTAGTATTTGTAGCAGCCACATCTCAGTAAAGGAATTTCAGTAGAATGGCTAACAAGATTGAAGTTGACAAATAGGTGTTGGTGAGTTGGAAGAGGTGATCCTCAAGCATGTGAAGACCTCCCCAATGGAATAGCCAAATGTGAACAATATGTTCCAGTGACCACGAAGATGAGGGAAGCAGACTCTATGGAATGTTTAGACCTTGGTTAGACACCAAAGAAAGCAGGTTATTTGCTGCATCTCAAAGCATCACTGGTCATCTTAACTGTTTTTCTTGCTGTTGGGTTCCAATGACTCAGGGATAAAGAGAGAGCTCAACAATTTTGTGTAATTCTGACTCATTTAAATCAAATTTATGCATGAGTTAAAAGACATTGTCCATACCATTTTGTCATTTTACTCTTTTTACATATCTTGCAACCTTGGGTCAATGGGCAAGTGACAAAGCATCTGATGTGCATACATTGAATGCTACAATTACCATACTGCACCCAGCCAAGGGAATAAGGCCATATTTTAATGATTTTAGCAGTAGTGGGATGTGACAGCCTCCTGGATGTCTGAATAGTCCTTTTCAAGCACTGCTCACCTCCTGGTTTGAGGAAGGGTCTAGAAAATGTGCACTAATTTTTTTTGGTTTGCTTCTCCCAATCCTGATATGTTTACTATGGTAGGGACCCTAGTCTGATATTCAAGCACATAAAGTACAGAAACTTTTGCAAAGATAATTTAATTCACTATTGGAATGCATGTATGCTTAAGAATAACAAAATTTCCAGTAGACTTGAAAGACAAACAACTCTTGTTGTAAGAGAACTTAGCAGATGTCATATCCAAATAGCATCCATAAGTGGGGAAAAAAGGTTGAAAAATGAAGGCCAACTTTCCCAAGGTGTAGCTGGATGCACCTTTTCCTCTAGCAGTAGTCATGTTAAGGAGAACCAGAAAGCTGGCATGGGTTTTGAAATCAAATTGAATGTAGACAATAATCTTGTGTTCCTCTCTAAAGTAATGAAAACAGGCTCATGACAATGTTATTGTCACTTATGGAAAAGTGTCATCATCAGTGCACATGCTCCAACCATGATGAACCATGATGAGGTCAAAGAACAATATTTTATGGAATTCTGCAGACCGTCATCATCAATGTACTGAAATAGGACAACCTTGTAATTATGTATGACTTTAATGCAAAAGTAGACACAGACTACCAGATGTGGCAGGAGGTCCTTGGGAAGAATAGAGTCAGAAACAGGAATAGTCCATTATTACTGAAAATTAATGCATCTAATCATCAACACTTTCTTCCACTTACCTTTATGTAATAAAACTTCATGGCTGAAGCCTTGTAGCAAACATTGGTATTTGATATTCTAAGTTGTTATAAGGAGAAGAGACAGATAGTATGTGAGAGTGATGAAGATAATGTGTGCTGCAAACTATTGGATTAATTGTAAACTCATCCTCTACAACAAAATATTCATATTCAAGAAAAGCAGTGATCTCAAGGCAAGATGACTACAACAGGACATAATGTCAACAGATTAAAATACTTCTTTGTGAATGAACATTTTCTTGCTAAGTCAGAGGAAAACCTGAGCCAACATAATGATTGGCAACAGTGAAGAAGGAAAGGAATGGGAAACTTTCAGAGATTCATTGTACACCACTGCATTTAACAAACATCAAGATTGGTTTAATGAAAATGATGGAGAAATTCAGAAAGTACTTAATGAAAAGTGAGTACTCTACAAAGTTCATTAGCAGGGTAGTTTGTCAATTTCTAATTAGGTAGCATTAAACTCCATCCAAATTAAAGTGTAAGCAAAGCTTAGAGAGATGTAGGATCCTTGGCTCAATGACATTACAGGTAAAATTAAGTTTTATGCTTATAGTAATGATCCAAAGAAATTTTAGGATATCCTGAAGGCAATTTATGGACCAAAGACCTCTGATGTATCTCAACAATTCATTGATGAAGAAGTCACATCAATTAATGATAAGCACATGATCCTATAAAAAACACTTTCATAATGTTATCAATGAGCTCATATCAAGCGATGTTTAAGCCATTGACTGAATACTTCAGTTTGAAATTAATCCCTCTCCAGGCAAATTTTTCATTAAAGAAGAGGTTTCAAATGTCCTTGTGCTCCTCTCATGTAGCAAAGTGCCTGGTACTAATTTCATTCCAGCTGGGATTATAAGGCAGGTCCACTGCTCATATAAAATCTGAAGGAAATCTCATGCATCAGGTTTCAAGAGGATGGTATGTCCCAGAATTCAAGGATAACTGGATTGCCCATCTCTATAAAGGGCAATAAAATGGGTTGTCCTTTGCAAATCACTGTCTGGGTCTTTCCTTTATTAAATGCTGGCCAAGATTCTTGCCAAAATACTCCTTAACAGGCCAGTGTGGCTTCAGAAAAGGCCAAGGAAAAGTTAATATGGTATTTGTTGTCTGACAATTCTAGGATAAATTCCAGAAGCAAAATAGAGGTCTGTATATAGCATTTCTCATTCTAACCAAGGCCTTTGATACTGTCATTTATGAAGGCTTGTGAACAAATATAGCAAAAACTTGGTTGCCTGGAGAAATAAATCAGTATTGTACATGAGTTTCATGACAGCATGCTTGCAAGGGTTCTGAATAATGAAAAGTACTGTCACACATTCCCACTCAACAATGGAATGAAAGTGGGTTGTGGGCTTACTCTCATGACTTTTAGCATGACTTTTAGCATGTACATCAGTGATGTAAGACACCTTCATTGAAGATGAAAACAGTATCGAGGTCAGAAGTCACTGTAAAACACTGATGGTAAATTATTTATCAAGAAAAACCCCGAAAAACAGAAGCTAAGGCAAAATGGAGGGAGAGTTGGCATATGAATTTTTGTTCACAGATGATTGTACACACAATGCAGCCTCTGAGGCTGAGATGCAACAGAGTATGAATTATTTCTCTGTTACTTGTGTGAATTTTAGCCTGACAATCAATATGAAGGTAACAGAAGTTCTCCACCAGCCAGCAACGCTTCATCCATATATACAACCATAGACTACAACAAATGGAGAAATATTGAATGCTATGGAAAAGCTTATTTATTTTAGTCATATATTTCCAGGAATATCCACATAAATTATGAGGTTAATACATGAATTGCCATAGCGAGCTCAATGTTTGGGAGACCCTAAAAGAAAGTGTGGAAGAGGTATTAGGCCACACAAAACTGAAGGTCTACATACCCGTTGATGCTGACCTCTTTGTTGTATGCCTGTGAAACCTGTACAATATACCAAAAAATGAATTTCTTCCAATACATTTGTCTTTAAAAAATGCTGAACAAGATAAGCTACCAGATTCTGAGGTACTTTCTTAAGCTTGTCTACCAAAGAACACAACATTGACTGCTTGGGCACATTGTTCTAATCCCAAAGATATGTACTTGAGCTATGTTAGAGTCTCCCAAATTCATATTGTTCTCAACAGCTACAGTTAGACACACTATATGTTGACCTCGATATATAAATTCTATTTTTGTCCTCTTTAAGTACAAAGGACAAGAATGAATGTGGAACTTGAATAGATATTGCAAATAGACAATAAGTTATATTCTTCCCTTTATTTTTAATGTAAAGCAGGTAAATATGTATTATATGGTATTTAATATTTTGAAAGATGATATTTATATATTTACAGAATCTGTCCATATAAATTCTGAAACTGTCAAAATGCAGTCATTGAAAAAATCATTGAAAATCATTAAAAGAAATCATTGAAATCAATCAAGATGGGGAAAGGATTTAGCAAATCATCAGAATTTAGAACAGAAAGACACTTCATAGTGGACTTTTTGGACTTCTTTAAATTTCAGTTGAATAAACAGAGTCAGAGACAGATTTTGGCTTGCTTTAAGTCCTATTGCTAATTTTTAGGCTTTTCCAGGTTCAAAGATTCAGGTATCTTACATTCTAACCTACAATATTGTTTTAGTTAAGAAGTTAATTTTAATATAAGAAGTTAACATAGGGTGTGGGGGGGTGAAGTCAAGATGGTGGCATAGAAGCAGCAAAACTCCACAGATCTTCCCATAACCACCTCAAATACAAACAAAATATGACTCTAACTGAATTTTAGAGCTCCAGAACCCACAGAAATTACAGAAAAAGACATCTCCCACTTAAGGCAGCCAGGCAGGCAGAAGTAAAGGGGTTCATCACAGCATGCTGGGAACCCAGCCCAGCACTGCATGAATCCACAGATTGGCTCCAGGGTGGCCAGAACAAGAGAAGGCCAGAGTTTTCAGGAGAGTAAATCACCAGCAGCTATGGCATTTTCCAGAATTGCCAATTCATAAGAAACAAGGACTAAGTTAAAAGTCAGTGGAACTCAGATAAATTTGGGGGAGAGTGTCTGGCTGACTACCCAAGGGCTAGAAGCAGCTGACATGGTGGCCCATGCTTTCAAGTGGCTGCTTCAGAAGCTCCCAGCTTAGAGATAGCAGGGTGTCAAGCAATCATTCAAAGGCTGACTACTCTTGCCTTGAGCTGCCTGGGTAGGGACTGAGGTCATGGGATGGTGGTCCTGAGGTATATTTTCAAGGGGCCAAAGCTGGGTAGAAGTGGGGGTGTGGCTGCAGCAGCCTGCTGATAGCTCCAGCAGTGACAAAAAACAGCTATTTTTGACAGAGCTCTCCCCTCTAGAAGCAGAATTCTATTGAGCCCAAAAGCCAAGAAATGGACTGGCAACACGATAGGGCAAAGGAAGGAAAGAAAGCTCAGCAAGCCAACTTTAGATTCCTTTTTGGGGGACAAAAATCATCAAAGCATAGTACAGAAGGAAGACAACACAGTCAGAATTCTCGCATGAAAAACGTCCAAGGAAAATGTAGACTGATTACAAGTCATAGAGGAGCTTAAGGAGAATTTTGAAAACCAGAGAATAGAAGTAGACGAAAAATTGGGAATAGAAATGAGAATGATTCAAGAAAATCATGAAAGGAGAGTCGACAACCTGACTGAAGGAAGTAACACCATAAAAATAGATGAACTCTAATGGCAATGAGGAGAAGAATGGCTTAAAAAAGTGAATTTGCCAGATGGAAAAAGAATCTCAAAAGCTTTCTGAGAAGAATAATTCCTTCAGGATTAGAGTGGAGCAAATGTAAGCAAATACCTTTATGAGTAATCAAGATACTATCAAGCAGATCCAAACAAATGAAAAAATAGAGGACAATGTGAAATATCTCCTCGAGAAAACTGCTAATGTGGAAAATAGAATGGGGAAAGACAATTTAAAAATTCTTGGATTGTAGAAGCAGCAAGGTTCCGCAGCTCCCACACAGCCACCCTAAATACCCATAAAATATGACCCTAAACAAATTCTAGGTCTCTCAAACTCACAAAAATACAGAAAACACATCTCTCACAGAAGGCAGCTCAGAAGCAGGGGCTCATTGAGGCAGGACGGAAACCGAGGCCAGCCCAGCCTGAAACTAAAGCCATGGCCAGGCCCCATGGCTGTTGGGAGGAGCTAAGCTGAGCCACAGTGTGAGTTCTACCCCAGGGAGCAGATCCACAGCACCTGAACGGATCTTCATATATAGCAAGCCAGGATTAGAGATGGTTAGTGAAAGTGAAACTTTGAAGTTAAATTTGGCAGAGGAAAAGCAGTACAGCCAATATTCCCCCAGGGTAAGGAAGCAGTGGGGGAAGGGGAGGAACTGCTGTAACTGGCAGCTGCCCCCACTTAGCTGCTTCAGAGCCCTTAGCCTGCAGACCCCGCAGGGGG
>JAQQSW010007226.1:0-13756 GCA_028646575.1 Pseudocheirus occidentalis | reverse complement strand
GCTGAACCTTGTGAACTTCAGTGTGTGCCAGGGATTGCCTTGAGGACTGGACAAGGACCTGGGAGCTGTTCATCCCTGAGGACTGGAGGAGAACCTGTAGGCTTTCAGCTCCTGAATCTAGGTGATTGTCTGGCAGATTTAGGAGGGAGCTGGGACCAGGGAAGGGGATCCAGGGAATCGGAGAGACCACCCAGAATCAAAATGAAGAAAAGGCCTCCCCTTGGACTAAACTGAGGTTTGTTGGAAATCAAGGGGTGGAAGGATTTGTGTGGTTGTCTAAGAACTTTATTTGGAAACTAAAGTTAATTGTTACCCCAGGAGTGGAAGATCAGTATATTGTGAATTGTTGATTGAATCAACTCCCTTGTAGGGAAACTAGGTCATTCCTTTGTTACTTGATTGATTGGATCTCTGACTTGACTGATTGAATCTAAAACTGGAAGCTGGGTCATTCCTTTGTTATTTGATTGAATCTCAAAGTGTAAAGTTGGTTTCTCCCTTAGGGAAAGTAGTTGATTCTTCTCTTGTTCCTTGTTCCTTTCTGTAATAAGATATAATATTGAGACTTTCCTTGTTCTGAAGATTGTATATAATATTGTGAATTGTGGAAACTGTGAACATTGTACTGAATAAAGATATGTAATGGAATAAACAGAGTGTTCACTAATAATGTGTAATCCAAATCTTAAAAGCTCCTCACAGTAGCATTCTCTCAGAAATCTACTGCTGATTGGCTTTACACATATACATGAGCATGTTTGTAAGCTGCAAGGGAGCAGTCAGTAGAAGGACAAGGGAAGAGAAGAAGCATTGAAATAATATTAAAAACATTAATTTATTAATACATTGTTATTGAATTTATTATGTTTTTCAGGAAATGCCCAAGTACTTTATAAATATCTTGTTCTATCTTTACAATAAGAATCCCCATTTTACATTTGAGAAAACAAGGCAGACAGAGATTAAGTGGATTGTCCAAGATTACATATCTAGTAAGGTTTAAGGCCAGATTTGAATTCGGGTCTTCCAGATTCCAGGACCAAAGCTTTTATTTGATGTGCCATCTAACTGCTTAGATTCCCTAGAGAGAGAGTGACTGACGATAAGTGAGAGAGTGGGAATGATAGGGCGATTTTCTGGAGATGATAAGATAGAATGGAATTACGTGTTTATGTAGAAGGGCTGTCCTTGGCAAGAAGAGTCATCTCATCTTGTAAGATAAGGGGAAGGAATCTGAGCAGTGAGAGATGAAGAGGAGGCTAGAAGGAGCTCTTGACAAATGACCTCGGCACCCCTAAGGCAAAGTTCTCAGCCTAGAGGGTGAAGGAAGAGGAAGCCACAGGAGATTTGAGAAGGCATGAAAACGTTTGGGAAAAAGTAAAAAAATTGTGCATAAACTTCAATTACCTTTGTGGTGTTTCTTTTTGCAAATATTTACCATCAGTATTGCCAAATGTGATACTTATATGTCCAGGAAAATATTTCTTATTTTTTTTTGGGTGTATGGGAAAAAAACCTCAAACACCTTGTTTTATTTACTTCTTCAAGGAAAAAACTGTATTTCTTCCCTGAGAAATGTCCTTCCCTGAGAAACTTCCAAACTTCTTTCTTCCCTACGATGTCAATGGCAGTAATAATGTGAAGGACTTTAGATACCAACTGAAAAGTTTTTTTGTTGTTCTACAGGCAATAGAAGACTACTTCAGTTTATTGATTGGGGTGGAGAGAGAAAGAGAGAGAGAGAGAGAGAGAGAGAGAGAGAGAGAGAGAGAGAGAGAGAGAGAGAGAGAGAGAGAGAGAGAGAGATGGCTCCATGAGATTCCTCAGACACTTATTAGTTATGTGACCTTGGGTAAATCACTTAACCTCTGTTCGCCCAGGAGGCAGCTAGGTGGCTCAGAGGATGGAGCCCTGGGCCTAGTGGCAGGAAGATCTGAGTTGAAGCCTGGCCTCAGATACTTAGCTGCTTATGACCATGGGTAAATCACTTAACCTCTGTCCGTTAATCAACTGGAAAAGGAAATTAACAACCAATCCTGTATCTTTGTCAAAAAACAAAAAAACCATGGACAGTATGCTCCATAGTGCCATGAAATGTTGGACAAGATTGAATGACTTCACGGCAACAGTAACAGTGATATTCCATATACAAAGGCTTTGCAAACCTTAAGATGCTCTATACTAGCCATCATTAACATTGTTATTTTGTTGGTAAAATGGAGGATGAATTAGAGATGGGAGACACTTGAGAGCACTCCAGGAAGCTGTTTGAATCCCGAGGTCATGGTCCTATGAACCCAAACAAGGATGGAGATAGAATAGATTAATCTGGTCCATGGAACAAATATGTGAGCTGTGAATGGAGAGAAGGGTATGGATGAAACAGAGGTGGACTTAGGCTCAGCAAATCATGGCAACTGCTCCTGGATTGTAAGCCAAAGACATCATGCTGCCTAAGCTCACATGCTATAGTTACATTGAGCACCAAAGTCCAGAGGGTAGCAAGCAGAACCATATTGTTTATGTGCCCTAATACCTGAGGGTGCTCTAGTTCACCTTTCATCATCAAATCTCTCCTGTTCTATCACCATTTTGGGCTTTCCATTATTTATTTGATCATAATGGTATGCTAGTAAATATTTAACTAAGCATCTCTCTAAGTAAAAAAAAAGTTACACATGACACTTTCAAAAATCTGTGTTATTAGCATTTTCTTCAACTTCCTTAAATAGGCAATCAACAAAATAATACACCAAGCACAGATTTGTAACTTTCACTAATTTCTGAGGTGTTAAGGCTCACAGGGAAATAAAATAATTGGTTCTCGTGGGCTATTCAAGCCAGTTCAATTTGATTCTAGCACATCCTTTCTTGAACAGGAAAGACCAAATATATTTTTCCTCCTATATAATGGGGGCTTTATAACAAATAATTGGTTAAGAAGTCATAAAGAGTTAAGTGCAGCTTGTGCTTAGCCTTTGGGTCTTACCCTAAATGACCTGCCACTGATCATCTTCCCAAATACCTGTTACTCTTGTAGTGAGAGATTTTTCAAACAATCAACAAATATTTGTTATGTATTTTTTCTGTGCCAAGCTTTCTGTTATGAACTGAGTTCACCAAGGTGAGGCAGTCTCTACCTTCAAAGAAATTAATTCTAATAAGGGGTGTGGCAAATTAAAGTGAGTGCTATCCTAAGAGAGACATTTTACTCTAGTTAGTCATAGGGATTAGGAGTAATTCCCTAAGAAAGTCAATTGCTGAAATGCTCTCCAAGAGGTCTCCCAGAGCAAGAGAAATATTTGCCTAAAAAAAACCCGTGGACAAAAGTCCACAGAATCATGTGAAGTTGGACATCAATGAATCACTGAAGAGCAACAATGAGGGGAATGTCCTATGCAATTGGCCCTCTGAATCAAGGATTACATATGTATATGTGTATATATGTATGCAGATACATTCAGAATGTATATATGCTTGCATAATATATAGATGCATACATATGTGTATATGTAACCAAAATCCATTTCCAAATAGTCATCAAAAGATATGAGCAAAGTTTTCAAAGGAAAAACTGTAAACTTTTAACAACCATATGAAAGCAGGTTCCAAATCACTAATAATTAAGTAAATGTAAATTGAAACTTGAGGTTTTACCAAACAACCAGCCAATTTTAAAAGATGACAAAATTTGGGAACAGTCAATATTGCAGGAGCTGTGGGAGTATATAAACACTGGTGTATTGTTGGTGAAGCTATAAACCAGTAAAAGAATTTTGGAAAGCAATTTAGAATCATGTAAATAAAGTAATTTGGATTGTCATACCCTTTGACCTAGAGATTTCACTACTAGTCCTGTTATCTACTGAGCTTATGAATGTGAAGACATTTCCCATATACAACAGCATGTATACAGTGTTCTTCCTTGTGTGTTAGCAATGAACTGGACACAAAGATACCCATCAACTGGGGAATGATTTTAAAAGTTGTGGTGCAGGAATATAGTAGAATATTACTGTGCTTACTTTTATGAAAGGTGAGAAACATGAAAGATTTAACACATACAAAGTGAAGCAAACAAAGCCAAGAAAACAACGTCATAAACTATAATTTTGACAATTTAAGTGGAAGGAGGAATGACTATGTAATAATGGAAAAAGAATGATGCAGAATTACAAAGAAGTAGTCTGGTCTCAAAGAGGAGATATGAGAAGATGCCAACTCCCACTTCTACACAAATGTAGGTGTCTGTGGGGGTGAAACAATGCAGGAATTTTTAGACTTTTCTCAAAGTATTGGTTGGTTTTGCTGCTTTTTCCTCTTCTTTTTATTAAAAAAACCATTTTGTCTGTTCATATCCTTTGCCCATTTATCTTTGGGGAATTACTTGTTTTCTTATAGATTTTACATATAGTTTTTATATTTTAGAAATGAGGCTTTTATCAGAGACACTGGTTGTAAAAATTCTTTCCCAATTTCTCACTTCCCTCTCAATCTTGGTTACATTGGCTTTGTTTGTACAGAAACTTTCCAATTCAATGTAATCAAGATTATCCATTTTGCATTTTAAAATGCTCTCCAACTCTTCTTTGGTCATAAAGTCTTCCGTACTCCATAAGTCTGACAGGTAAACTATTCCTTGTTTCCCCAGATTACTTACAGTATCAGCCTTTATACCTAGATCATGCACCCATTTAGACTTGATTTTGGTGTATGGCGTTAGATGATGGTCTATGCCCAGTTTCTGTCATACTATATTCCAATTTTCCCAGCAGTTTTTGTCAAATTTTCAGAGGTAGAAATGAAAGATATCTGCAAGCATGTGAAAAATTGCTCTAAATCTCTACTGATTTGAGAAATACAAATCAAAACAAATCTGAGGTACCACATCTTAACAGTGAGATTGGCTAAGATGACAAAACAGGAAAATGACAAATGCTGGAGAGGATGTGGAATAATTGGAACACTAATGCATTGTTGATGGAGCTATGAACTGATACAACAATTCCAGAGAGCAATCTGGAACTAAGCCCAAAGGGCTTAAATAATTGCATGCCCTTTGACCCAGTAATATCACTTCTGGGGTTGTATCCCGAAGAGATCATAGAAGTGGAAAGAAGACTCATATATACAAAAATATTTATTGCAGCTCTCTATATGGTGGCAAAAAGCTGGAAATTACAGGGATGCCCATCAACTGGGGAATGGCTAAACAAGTTGTGGTCTATGAATGTAATGGAATACTATTGTGCTATAAGAAATGGAGAGGAGATGGACTTCCTATTCACCTGGAGAGGCTTCTACAAACTGATGCTAAGTGAGAAGAGCAGAACCAGGGAAAAACTGTACACAATCACAGACACGTCATATGTGCAATGATCACCTTTGATGAACTGGACTCTTCTCAGCAACACACAGGTACAAGACAACTCTACCAGTCTCAGGATGGAAGGAATGAGATATCCGCATTCAGAGAAAGATCTAGAAGGAATGGAGCATAAATGGAGACTGAAGCAGTCTACATGCTAGCATGCTTTTCCATGTTTGGGTTTGTTTCTTTTTTCCCATTGTCCACTCCATTGGTTACAACCCTTCTATACAACCAGACTAATGTCCAATGCGAAAGTATTTGGAGATCCTGTACTTAATTGTATGCTGCCATGGGGGGGACGAGGGAGGGAAGAAAGGAAATTTGAAACTCAAGGGGTTGTGGAACTGAATCTTGTAAACTAAAAGTAAATAAAAAATACGTTTTAAAAAAATAATAAAAAACAGTTTTGTTATATGAGACAACTTCCAGGGAGGAGGAGAGAAATATATTATGGGGATAAATTTAGACATCAAAACCAAAGCTATCAATAGACTATATTGGTTAAAAAATGAGATAATGCTTTTAGAAAAAAAAAGTCAAGAAATGGATTGTTAATGAAAGAGAAAATTCCCAATTATTCCTGATGAAAAGACCAAGCTGAGCTTAAGTTTTGAAACAGAAAAATAGGAGTTAAAAGAAACAGCAAAAGGTAGATGTAAGTGATCAGTCACAATGAACTAAACAAGGACAATGCATTGTAAAGTACACAGAGGTGATGGCACATCTATAATAGGCTTTCAGTGAATATATTGCTTTGTAGGTGATGAAATGGCTAGAGTACAGAGTCTCAAATCTGAAAGAACTGCATTCAAAGCTTACCTCATATTCTCTTTGGCTGTGTGACCCTGGGCAAGTCACTAACCCCTGATACGCCTCAGTTCCCTCCACTGCAACTATCACTATAAATGGTGATAATAGTGACTTCCAGGGTTATTAGGCTGAAATGAGAAAACATTGGTAAAGTGCTTTGCAAACCACTGAGTACTAAATACATACCATTTATTGTTGATTATTTCCAATGAGCTGGTATTTACCCATCTGTGTATATGCTATATTCCTTAGTAGAGCTTAAATTCCTTAAATGGTGAGCTACATTTAATCCACTCCAGGAATGGAGGTGGGAATGAATATAAAGTTTAAAATGGAGTAAGTGATGAAGATATATAAAGCTGAAAAGTTTCACAATGAAAGTTAGTATTATCTATGTCAAGTAAATTTTTTAAAGGATATGAGAGCTAAGCATATTGGAAGTCAGTCTTATATCCTCATCTGTAAAATGAGCTTGAGAAGGAAATGGTAAACCACTCAAGTATCTTTGACAAGAAAACTCCAAATAAGAGTAAGACACTATGGAAATGATTCACAACGAACACTCAACCACCTCTGAGGTTTAAATATTGGAGAAGGTAGGAGTACCTGAAATAGAAACATAAGGGATGATGAGAAAGACAAGTTGAAAAGAATGAAGGACACAGAAAGGTAAGATCATGGGTGCTTTGCAGTGACACAAGCAAGTAGTGCTTCTCCCATCCTTTCAGTGAGAAATCCTCCATGATTTTGAATAATTTGATGCACAATTGACTGACTCAAAATTTGAAAGAGGCATTAACATGATCTCCTCACCAGCTTCTTCAGGGCAGCTTTCATGTCCTTGTTCCTTAGGCTGTAGATGATGGGGTTCAGAGTAGGGGGCACAACAGTATAGATGATAGACACCAATTGGTCTACTAAAGAGGGACAGGCTGAGATTGGCTTTAGGTAGGCAACTGCTGCACTATGGAGAAAAATAGTGACAACTACAAGATGAGGTATGCAAGTGGAGAAAGCTTTGGACCGACCTGCCACAGAAGGGATCTTCAGAACAGTTGAGAATATGTGGATGTATGAAAAGGCAATAGAGAGGAAACAGCCAAAACTCAAAGATGAAGTGATAGCAAAGGCTCCAACTTCGGCCGAGTAATTGTGTGAGCAGGACAGTCGGAGAATTTGGGGGATCTCACAAAAAAACTGGTGAATCCTGGTAGAATCACAGAAAGGCAAGGAAAAGCTGGTGGCTGTGTGTAGGAGGCCTGAAAATACCCCACTGATCCATGAGGAAGCTGCCAGCTTCACACAGGTCCTTCTCTTCATGATGACTGCATATCGTAGGGGATAACATATGGCCACATAACGGTCATAGGACATCCCTGTGAGTAAAGCTAATTCTGTACAGGCTAAGAAAACCACTAAAAACACTTGGGTAACACATCCTAGGAAGGAGATGGAGTTTCTGTTGGCCAGGGTATTGCTGATGAATTTGGGAACAGTGACAGAGACGTAGCAGAGATCTAATAAGGACAAATGCTTCAGAAAGAAATACATGGGGGTGTGGAGCCACTCATTAAAGGTGGTAAGGGCAATGATGAGTAGGTTCCCCAGCAGAGCTCCTAGATAAATCAATAGGAATAGCACAGCATGTAATATCTGTAGCTCACGGACCTCAGAGAACCCCATGAGGATGAATTCAGTCACCAAAGTAGCATTGGTCATTCTTTTCCTAGGAGAAGAAAAAGGAAGAAATGAGGTATTAAACCCTCTGATGGGTAGATAAGTCCAAGAGCCCTAGAGATCAATGACCATATTTCCAACCTGGTCACAGAAGCAATTATCCAAAGGAGCAACCTTCATGGAGATTTGATCTGGCAATTTTCTCTGCCAGGTCTATAGTTACAGTGACTGAAGTCTCAGAAAAAGTCATCAGTGCTGTCAATGATTCAACATCATAAGCTGACATTAAAGAATAGGCTGCTTTGCTGCTCCATTCCAAAGACCATGGATTCATTCCATCCAACTTGCAGCTGAAATCTTCTCTGTGTGTTATCTGAATGTCAGCACCAGGAGAGCAGAGACTGACTGACTTTTCTTTTGCCTCCCCAGAGTTTAACATGTAATAATCATCTATTAATTGTTGTTTCATCCATTCATTCATATTCCAGAAAATTCAGGCTGGAAATGGGCTCTCAAAATTATTGAATCCAAATCCTTTATTTTACAGAATACAGAAAATGATACCCACTGGCTTGGAGAGATATGATCAAGTGTAAGGAAGTAGTAGCAAGTGGTAACACATGACAGCCAAAATGGTGGGTATGATGTCTAGGAGGGAATACCAGACTTAGAGCCAAGAGCATAGGGACACAAAAGGATTTAACATTTTGTGCTTTGGGTGTTTATTTTATGTTACATATGCAAGCGATCTCTGACACGAAGTAGGTATGCAGAATAGAACTGTTGTTTTATTGGAAAAGGGAGCTGCCAGATGAAGAAATGCACACTACCATTGCAATTTGTCATATACATACATACATACATACATACATACATACATACATGCATCTATCAAGTCTTTTAACTGAAGTCATATTGGGAAGGGCCTTAAATATAATTAAAAGATCAGATTGCAATGGGAAAATGTGCTGGGGTTAGAGTTAAAGGATTGATATTCAAGGCCTGGCTCTGCCACTTAATACTTTTATAGCCTTAATCATCACTTCCCCTCTCTGTGCCTCAGCCCCCTTATATTTAAAATGAGGAGTTAGGCAAGATGACTTCTTACAGACAGGATCAGCTGGACAAAAGACAACATTGGAATGATGGGGAGAGCCAGAATCTTGGAAAATTCTTCCATTTATTAGGTGATCAGGAGAAAGCAGAGGAGCTCACAGTGAAGACAGAGAAAGCTTTCCAACATTTAGAATGAATAAGAGTTCTTACTCTTTTCTTTTAAAATAAGGATGATGATATAGCATGAGTTATTTAATAGCATATGTATCAATAACACTGTAAAGTTACAATGTAATAAGGAAGATAGATGATCTTATGAAAGTTAAATGATGCATAACTATTTAGTATTTAGTTCATTTGGAATTCAAATAAAATTAAAACTAATGAAGACTGGTGGAAAAAATAGATTTAAGGATGAAAGGGAATTCTGAACTCTGTGTGTGAGAAAGAGAGAGAGAGAGAGAGAGAGACAGAGACAGAGACAGAGACAGAGAGACAGAGACAGAGAGACAGAGAGAGACAGAGAGAGAGACAAAGACACAGAGAGACAGAGAGAGACAGAGAGAAAGACAGAGACAGAGACAGAGAGAGACGGGGGGAGAGAGAGACAGAGACAGAGACAGAGACAGAGACAGAGACAGAGAGACAGAGAGAGACAGAGACAGAGAGAGAGACAAAGACACAGAGAGACAGAGAGAGACAGAGAGAAAGACAGAGACAGAGAGAGATGGGAGGGGGAGAGAGAGAGAGAGAGAGAGAGAGAGAGAGCGAGAGAGAGAGAGAAGAGACAGAGAGAGGAAGAGGGAGAGAGACAGAGAGACAGAGAGAGGGAGAGACAGAGAGAGAGATAAAGAGGGAGAGAGAAAGATGGGGGGAGAGAGATGGACAGACAGACAGATAGACAGGCAGGCAGAGAAAGACAGAGGTACCTGATACTCACCATTAGCTGGACAAACATCATGTTCTGATAATCTCACCTTTCTGGAGACACAACCTGGCTTGCTGGTTTTTTAGTTCAGGTATCCTGCAAGCCAAATGACTCATGGGTGATGTCAAATCAGCTTTCAGCACAGGTCTTCCTCTTTTAAATTGGGTGATTACAGACAAGTCCCTGCTTCTCTTCAAATCTCTATTTTCTGAACTAGGAAAGAATAGTGTGCTTTTGAGAGCAGATGGAGTGGCTTAGGGCAGCATAGGGCATGAGAAAATGCTTCTTACAAGTCTGCAAACCTTCTGTCTCCAATTTGACCCCAATCATCCTCATCTCAGTCTGATCAATTAGTCGATTATCCCCTCCTTTTAATTTCTGGGATTGAAAAGAATTGGGAATTAGAAGAGGAAATCTGGGTATTTCATGACATAGTAACACTCAGAGATAGGTCACTCAGAGCCTTGAATGAGGTCTTATGGGGCACAGGATAGAAGAGAACTAAGTATAATGAGTCTGTGTGGATCTGGAAGAATTGACAATAATACTCTTTGTCCTCATGCTGTATTTAGGAAACAAGGAGCTAAAAACTGTTGCCTTTTATCATTATTAGACTTTGGATACAATACTTTGGGACAATTGCCTAGTCCACTCCTAGTTTAGAGCTAGGAGGAATTTTAGAGATTATCTAGCCAACCTTCTCATTTTAGAGATGTGTAACTGAAGTCCTAGATGGCTAATTAATTTCAGAAAATAGGACATTAGGAGTTTAGAGTTGCAATTGGTTTGAAGGGTTATCTAGCCCAGTTGTGTCAAACTCAAATAGAATTGGAGACACTATATTTACTTAGGGATACCTGAAGGCTGCATATTGACTTAGAAATATGTGAATTAATTTGATTTGTGTTTGCCTGTATTTTATTAATGCTGCTAAATATTTCCTACTTATATTTAATCCTACTTATAATATTTAATTATAATTTAACATTTCAATAAGTTATAAATGATAATTTAATTCTGTCTCATGTAGGAGTGTAGCCCACTGAGTGTTTGACATCACTTGACTAGGCCAGTTCCCTTGTGTTTTGGAGGACAAAGAGACCCAGGGAAACATGACTAGCCCAGGGTCATATACATGGTAGAATTTGCGCTTGAAACTTTGGAATCCCCATCTGCCATGCTTCTCACTTTCCCATGCTCTTCTATTCCTGACAGTCCAGAAACTAAATGATCATTTCTGTTAGAGTGATTTAAACAAATGAAGAGACAAGGCTTATTAAAAACTGAATGCATATTTGTTAATTTAACATAGATGATTTAGCTAATTGGGACATACAGACACATGATTTGTTGTCAGATCTACGTGCTTGTTTGTCAAATCTATGCTGAAAATCTATCTCTCAGATGGTGTCAGAGAAATATTAGGGCAAAAAGGATGAACACTTTATACTTCCATTAAGATAGTGTTATTCTTATCTCAGTACTTGTCACTCAAGATGTACCTAATAAATGAATACTAAATAACTTATTTATCTGAGTTTATGAAGCAATTATCACTTTGATGTGGGATCTATATATGAGTTCAGTGGACCATCTAAATGAAAATACCAAGGCTTAGTAGACACTGACCTTGTGTCTCATAAATACTTTTCTTTTTCATATTTCAAATGGACACAAGACCAGATTTCCTCACCATAACAACTCTAGGTTCATTTCCTGTAGTGTTACATTGTGGTTTGACACATCACACATTGATCAACAGACAATTGACACCTATAATAAACATGAGAAACTGACTAATCTAGTGATTACTAATGACTGGAAATGCGCCTTTCCACCTTTAGAGTGTACTACTTTAGACCTGAAAGGAAGGAAATGAATTCTGACCTCAGTCATCTCGAACAAATATTGGTCACTGTACTTGACCAGACTTCTCTTGAGTTTCAGAATTATCTGCCCTTTATATTACTGTAGACACTTTCTATATCGTTGTCCAATTTCTCTTTTTCACTTTGTATCAGATGGTGCAAATGATGTCCCTCTTTAAAAATTTTCCATATTTCTTGATCCTTATGGCATAGAAGATTACTTTATTACATCCACATGTAATACTTTGCTGAATGATTACTTAACCATCAAAGATAACACAAATTGTTTTCAAATTTTCACTACAACAAATCATGTTGCTATGAAAGCAGGATAGCAGCTTTTTCCCCCTGTCTTTGATTTCTTTGAGGTACACACTTAGTAATGGGATCATGGGATCTTTGCCATCGTTTGGTGCATACAGTTATTAATGGGACCACTGGATTTTTATTGTTGCTGTTATTGATTTTTTTAATTTTTATTTTAAGTTCTAAATTTTGTCTTTCCTTTCCCTCCCTCACACCTATTGAGAAGGCAAAAAATACAATATCTATTACAAACACACACACATATATTTATAAATATATATAAACATATAAATATATATATATACATGAAGTCATGCAAAACATATTTCCACATTAGCCATGTTATAAAGAAAAACAATCAAAATAAAGTGAAAAAAATCTGCCTCAATCTACATTCACAGCCCATCAATTCTCTCCCTAGAGATGGATCACATTTTTCATCATGGATCCTTTGAAACTGTGGATAATTGTTTTGATCAGAGTAGCTGTCTTTCACAGTTAGTTATCATTACAGTATTGCTGTTACCATATATAATATTCACCTGGTTCTGCTCATTGCATTTTGCATCAAGTTATATTATTTTTCCTAGGTTTTTCTGAAGCCATGTCCAGATTTTTGAGTACATTAATATTCTATCATAATAATATGCCATAGTTTGTGAAATTATTCCCATACTGATGGACACCTACATTGGTTCCAATTCGTTCTTTGCCACCACAAAAAGAGCTGTTTTAAATATGTTTGCATATATAGTTCCTTTTCCTTTGAATCATTTGGGATTGTAAGCAGTTTAATATTAAGTTATTTTTGATTTCTCACTCATGGTTACTGCTTTATGCTTCTCTTCAATCTTTGAAGGTCAAATTTTCAATTCAGCCTGGTTTTTTTTTATCAGGAATGCTTGAAAGTCTCATATTTAATTAAATGCATATTTCCTTCATAAATAATCATACTCAGTTTCACTGGACAGGTTATTGTTGGTTGGAGTACTAATTGCTTTCTAGAATATAATATTTCAAGCTTGCCACTCTTTTACTGTGGTAGCTGCTAAATCTTGTGTGATCCTGACTGTGGCTCCATGGCATATGAATTGTTTATTTCTATCTGCTTATAGTATTTTCTCCTTGATTTGAGAGATCTGGAATTTGACTATAATATTCCTGGTAATATCCATTTTGGGACATCTTTGAGGAGATGATTGGTTGATTCTTTCCATTTCTACCTTGTGCTCTGGTTCTAGATATCCAGACAGTATCCCTTGATAATTTCTAGAAATATGCCTTAGCTCTTCTTTTGATTGTGGCTTTCAGGTAACCCAATAATTCTTCAAGTATCTCTCTGATTTTCTGGTTGTTTCTCTTTTGAGATATTTCAGGTTTTCTTCTATTTTTCATTCTTTATACTTAATTTTGTAGCTTCTACTTGACTAATTCTTTTTTATATTTAATAAATTTTATTTGTTTCTTGTTTATATCCTTCATTTTCATGAGATTTTTGAATTACAAATTTTCTCCCCGCCTTTCCTGTACCCCAACCCTAAAACAGAAATCCCACAGTAAAGCCCCTCCCCTTATCTGTTCTCTTACTTTCTGGTCAGGCAGGGAGGGTCTCCCTACCCTAGCCCCTGTATATCTTAATTCCTAGTTGTCGGTATTGCAGAGCTTTAAATTCTAGATTCTTTCCATTCCTCCCTTGTCACCCACCCCCACTGGAAGGACAATCAGTTCAATACAGGCTGT
>JAQQSW010007225.1:0-13757 GCA_028646575.1 Pseudocheirus occidentalis | reverse complement strand
TTGGCTCACTGAAAGCACACCCCATGACCACCACTCAAGACCATGATCCAGATCCAGGCTGCTCAATACAAGAGCACTTGGCCATTCTCAATTGACTCAGCCCCCCTGCGGGATCCACAGTCCAGGGTCTCTGAAGCAGCCCAGTGGGGGCATCTGCCAGTTACAGCAGTTTCTGCCCTTCCCCCACTTCTTCTTTGCCCCGGGGGTAGATTGGCTGAACTGCTTTTCCTCCCCCAAATTTAGCTTGAAAGCTTCACTCACTTTCACTGACCCTTAATCCTGGCTTATCCGGTTTGCTCCAGGTGCTTTAGATCTTCTCTGAAGTAGACTCAAGCCGTGGCTTGGGAGGCTCAGCTCCTCCTGGCTGTCCTGGAACCTGGCCACATGGTGGTTTCAGGCTGGGCTGGTCTCAGCTCCTGCCTGGGATGAGCCCCTCCTGCCAGATGCCTTTCTATAATCCCTATTTTTCACACCTTTCTTTAATCCCTATTTTTCATGCCTTGGTAGATTTGGAGTTGCTGGAGGCTGTAGATCTTCTCTCTTGTAGACTGCTGCTGCTAGGCTTGGCTCCTTCCTACTGCCCCTGGGCCTGGCCGAGGTTTCATGTCCTGCCTCCATGATCCCCTCCTGCCAAGCTGCCTTCCACGAGAGTTGTGTTTTCTGTATTTTTTGAGTTTGAGAGTCCTAGAATTTGTCCAGCGTCATATTTTTATGGGTGTTTAGGTTGGCTGTGTGGTAGCTGTGGGACACTGCTGCTTATATGCTGCCCTCTTGGCTTTGCCCCTGGAAGAGAGGTGGAGCATAGTTCAAAAATGATTTCCAGAATGATTGGAGTGGTGCAGAGCTATACTAATAGTGCATTAAAGTACCTGCATCAGGATGGAGGCAGTATTAGAGGAGGGTAAGGGTCATGTTTGAGAGATGTTATGAATGTAAAATCTTTAACTCTTTGCAACAGATTGGATATAGGGGTTGATGGTGAGAGAAAGTGAGGATTCAAGGATGTGAGGAGTCTAGGTTGCAAGCTTGGGGCCTGGGAGGATGGTGGTACCTTTGACAGTAATAAAGAAGTTTGGAAGCAGGGATGGTTTGATGAAAAGATAATGAATTTAGTTCCAGATATTTTAGATCTAAGATTTTTCAGGACATACAGTTTAATATGCAGCTGGAGATATGAGCCTGGAGGTCGGGAGAGAGCTCAGACTGAATAAATTCTCAAATCTACTTTTTGCATTTCTTGTAGAAGATTATTTTCTTCATGTCATTGCAATTTGATATACAAAATTCTTACCCGTTGGGCCAGAGTGAATGAAAGGATAATAGGAAATTTCAGAAGTGGAGGAAGGTTTTCGGGGAAAGGTGAGTTTTGTTTTGTACATGTTGAATTTGATTTGACTATTGAACTTCTAGTTAGAGATGTCAAGAGGCAACAAGAGAATGAATTTAGGAGAGCGATTAGGGTTGGATATATAGGTCTAGGAATCATCTGCATAGAGAAGAGAACTGATCCCAAGGGAAGCTGAAGAGAACACAAAGTGACACAGTATACAGTGAAAAGAAGAGGTGGCCCAGGGTGGAATCTTGGGGGGTTATGCATGGGGAGAGGGCATGACATGAGTAATGTAGGTTGAGAAGCAGCAGTTGGACAGATAGGAGCACCAAGAGAGAGTGTTGTCACAAAAACTTAGAGGAGATAGTATCTAAAAGGAGAAGGTGAACAACAATGTCAAAAATTATGGGGAGGTCAAAGAGGATTAAAATTGAGAAAAGGCTATTAGATTTGGCAACTAAAAGATCTTTGGTGACTCAGGAGAGGGAGTTTAAGTCAGGCGGACAACACACATTTATTAAGTACTTATTGCATGCCAGATACTTTGCTAAACATTGGGGAACATGATATCCCACCCAGAATAAGTCCATCACTTGAAATCTCACTATTATGATTTTGACTCAGCTTTGAATACTCAGCAACTTCCCACCTCCCTCAGCCTCCTCTCCCCTCTAATTGGAAGGCTGGTGACTGGAGCAGTGAATTTCTCCTGAAGCTTTTCTGTATAGAGGACTGAGACATGGACTTTCTAGTTAACTACGCACTCTCCATCTGCAAATCTGCTTCATTTCAACTCCATAGAACATGATGTGCCCATATACAGTACCTCCTGGTGGCCCTGTCCTGCATTCCAGCTTCCTTTTGTATCTTAGCTTCCTCTGTGAGAATGTAAACTCCTTGAGAGTAGGGGCTTTCTTTTTTTTTCTAGAAAATGTGCATTTCCAGCACTTAATTTAATGCAGGGCTTCGCGCATAACAGCTGATTAATAAATATTTATTGGATTGGAGAAAAAGAAAGGCAAAAAACATAATCCCTGTTCTCAAGGAGTTACATTGTTATTGTTCTGTTGCTCTTTAGTTTTCCAAGAGGACCAATGACATTGCAGTCCATGTCTTGTGGAGGAGACTACATGCAAAAAAAAAATGTAATGCAACACATATTACACATATGTATTTGTGTACATGTATATATGCATTGCACCACATGCATGTGCATAAATACATATAGTAAAGGGAAAATAGTTTAATAGAAGTAGAGGCAACCAATATCAGAAAAGGCCTCTTCCAAAAGGTGGGATTTGAACCAAGTCTTAAATGAAGCTAGGGAAGTCAGGAGGTGGAGGTGAGGAGGTAGAACATTTCAAACTTAAGAGACAGCCAGTGAAAAGACTTGAAGTCAAGAAATGGCATGTCATTTGCAAGAAAAGGCCTTTGTTGCCGTCTTGTAGAATATATGTGTGTATGTATATGTATACACATATGTGTATATGTGTGTGTCTTTCTTCCACTCTATATATGTATATGTATACATATATGTGTATATATAGTGTTACTCTGCCATTTTATTTTTATTTATTCTGTTATTCCATTTTAGTTGAATAAAGCATACCCTTGCATAGTCATATTCTACTGGTTGGTCTCATTTTACCAAGTAGTGATTGATACCTATGTAATTTTAAAAAAATTATTTGAATTAAGATCTTTTGTTCACCTTTCTTGTCACTAATTCTTTTTGTTCATTTGTATATAGACATTGCAGGCTATGTTTTTTTAAATTAATGGATCATTTCTTGGATTTTTGTCTGCTGTGAATTTCTTAGGCTCTATGCTATTTTTCTTATATAATGGCCAATCTCAAGGGCATCTAGCTTGGTGAATATATAGTGGCAGTTAAAACCTCCCACTTAATTTTCAGTTTAAAGTTCTTAAAATTAGATTTGCAACAGTCAGGAAAATTATTTTATTAGTTCATGTTAGAGGCATTACATTCTGTCCATTAAATCATCATTTCCACTACTTAAATCATGAAATAGAAACCCAAAATCTCTTTACAGATGCCACTTTCTTTCTGATCATCAGATAATGTATATAAAGAATTATTTATACAAAATATTTTGTAACAATAAAACACTAAATGTCAGATTATTCGTATTATTACATTCCCACCACCAAGTTGATTTCGCATTATATAAGCAACATACATTATGGATATATGGACATACAATCAATTCCACTAGGGGGTATGCATGTATTTTTTACACTGGGGAAACTTTCTACATTGATAATGTATGAAGTAATATCATTTTTACTATATAATTATATAAATTTTCAATGGGACATCAATACAGAATAGTAAAGAGGTTCCATCTTAAGCTGCTCTTGAAGCCTTTTAAAAGAAACTCTTCACAAATGCATAATGATTCTGAATTTGCATAATATGTGTTAATAAGTGCTTAACACCTTTAATGTTCCTGTTTACCAAAAGATGTACTTGTAATAGTCTGCTTTGGCAAAGGTTATGTTTATTGCTTGGGATGAGGGAAGTTTTCAATGAGCACTTTATTCTGTTTGCCATATGTCTTTGTTTTATTGCTGTAGTTGTTGATGATGATATATGATACTCTGGCATTATCCTGCTCATTAATTTTATTTCCTTCATTTTACACTCTTCTAGAATTTGCCACACATGCCTCTGCTCCTAGAATATGTAAAGGAAATATATATTGAGTTAGTACTAGGTGTAGGAAAAAAGCATTTCCATGCATTCAGAGTGAGATTGTTTTTGCTGCATTGACTCAGTGATGAACTTGCCTGGGGAAGGAGAAGGAGAAGGAGGTTACCATATGACCTCATGCTAAATACACTCATGCACTCCCATGTATACACAGGCATGCACACATTCACATACACAAACACCAGTCCTTGACCAAACAAGAGACAGAAAACATTATGAGATGCAAAATGGATAATTTTGATTGCATTGAATTGAAAAGATTTTGCACAAACAGAACCAATGCAACCAAGATTATGAGGGAAGTAGAAAATTGGGAAAGAATTTTTATAACCAGTGTCTCTGATAAAGGTCTCATTTCTAAAATATGTAGTGTCAACCTGAAAGTTTGGCTAAAGGAGGCAAATAGGCTAGGTGATATATAAATCCCTATTTTTTATTCCCTTAAAGCTAGCCAAAACTAATGAGCTAGTATGTGCAAGGAGCCAAAACATTAAGTTCTGAGTGTCTGATAAAAGAATGACCAACTTTAAATGTTTTAGAACAATCCCAACTCAGGGTCTCTATGTCACTCAAATTTATGATCTCTATATACGTTTAACCATATTATGAGAAAGGAATTTTCTTAACTGAACAGGTGGTAAATACAATAAGAGAGTTAACAAAGTGTCGGTTGAAATGACAACCCAGAATATCTATGCTTTCTTTACCATTAACATGCTATAACATAGTATGTGTCCATAAAATAAAACTATTAAGATAATAAAAAGTCCCATTATTCAAGACAGTGTCTTGGGTTAGGGCTCTCATCCTTAATCATTATAAACAGAGGAAAAATGCTTTTAAGTTAGTCCCATCTGGCTTTGTTGACACAGGAAGAGGCATTCTCTGAGTTTACTTCAGAGAACAAAGAAGCTGTTAGGTCCAGGCTCTTCTTCTGGTTAATTAGCTCAGGCTTTGACCCTTATTAAGGTCCAGAATCGATACTAAATTATTATCAATAGAGAAATGAGTCAAATTTATAAGAATACAAGTCATTCTCCAATTGATAAATGGTCAAAGGCTATCAACAGGCAGTTTTCAGAGGAAGAAATTAAAGCCATCTAGAGTCATATAAAAATGCTCTAAACCAGCATTTATTGGAAAAATACAAATAAGAACAACTCTTAGGTACCACATCACACCTATCAGATTGGCTAACATGACAAAATAGCAAAACTATAAATGCTGGAGAAGATGTGGGAAAATTGGAACACTAGTGCATTGCTGGTGGAGTTGTGAACTGATCCAACCATTCTGGGGAGTAATTTGGAACTATGCCCAAAGGACTATAAAAATGTGCATACCCTTTGATCCAGTGATACCACATCTAGGGCTATATCTCAAAGAGATCATAAAAATGGGAAAAGGACCTACATGTACAAAAATATTTATAGCAGCTCTTTTTGTGGTGACCAAGAGCTGGAAATTGACGGGATGCCCTTCAATTAGGGAATGACTAAACAAGTTGAAGTACATGAATGTAATGGAATACTATTGTGCTATAAGAAATGATGAGCCCACAGATGTTAGAAAAAACCTGGAAAGACTTAAATGAACTTGTGGTGAGTGAAATGAGCAGAGCCAAGAGAACATTGTACACAATAATGACCACATTGTGTGATGACTGACTTTGATAGACATAGCTCTTCACAGCAATGCAAGGCCCTAAAGCAACTTTGAAAAACTCACGAGGGAAAATTCTATCCCTATCCAGAGAAAGAAATATGGAGTCTGGATGCAGATTGAAGCATACTCTTTGCTCTCTTTCTTGGTTTTGTTTTTTCTTTCTCATGGTTCCTCCCATTCATTCTAATTCTTCTATATAATATGACTAATGTGAAAATATGTTTAATAAAAATGTATATATAAAACCCATATCAGATTGCATGCCATCTTGGGGAGGGGCAAGGGAGGGAGGTGGAGAAAATTTAGAACTTATGGAAGTGAATATTGAAAACTAAAAATAAATAAATAAAATTATTTTAAAAAACACAAAAACCTCCCCAAAACCAATCCTGTAAGCATCCTACCAGGAAAATTTGAAACAATGGCTTTTTTCCTCTTCTACTCATGCCTTTATGGAAGCATAGACACTTTTTATGAAACATTATTTTGAGATGGAAAGAGAATTGGTTCCAGAGTCATAGTATTTGGATTCAAATATCCCTCCTGGCACTTACTAACCTTGTGACCCTGAGCAAATTGCTTAATCTTATTGGACCTAATTTTCTTCATCTATAAAATGGAGTTGGACTAGATGGCCCAATCTAGCCCTGGGTCTATAATTTCTTCATTTGTGTATTTATCTTCCCAATGTGCCTTGCACCTAGCAGGCCCTTAATAAATGCCCTTTGAATGATGCATAAATACTTCATAAACTGTAATTTCATTGATGTATTTCTTCTATCAGTGCAGATTGAAATCCATCATATCCTTTGTTTCTCTGATCTCACAGAGATCCTCCAAAGAGGATCTAGGCAATATGCTACATTAAGCAGGTCTTATTGTAGATATTTTTACATTTATCAATGACAAAGCCTGCACTACACTAGGGTTGTCTGGTTATTATTTCTAATGCTTACTACAAGACCTCCCTAAGTCCTTATCTCTTTGGCATATTGTGTGCTACTTCTTGAAGGTAGATCTCATCCATTGAAAATGTGCTGCCGTCTACTTGCATGCATGATATACTTCTCTATTGCCTTTCTGGGACACCCATAACTTTGATTCTTGGGAGATTTTGTTGTCTTACAATTTGCAATCACACATCATCATAGGCAGAGTGTTGGTACTGAAAAGATGAGTTTTTGCCTTAGGAAACTTCCCCAAATCATCAAAAGCACTGTACAATTTCATAAATTTGTTGTGGCCCCTCTCCCCATTTTTACCCCTTGTTCAATTTGGGGTCCATATAATTATCCTTCTGTGGTATCTGCCTAAGATTGTGATAGCTCATTTGACTGGCTATCCAACTGCATGTCATAATTTGCACACAATGAGCTTTTTGTCCATTTAATTTAATGTGGATTGCTAGGCTTATTTCTTAAGAGTATAATGAATATCATTCAATATGCCCAGTAATCTTCTGGGACTTTATATGCTCACCACAATATTCTCTACAAGCAGGAATCTAAAGAACTCCACCATCTACACGGAAATTCCTCTTCCATTTTAGATTCTGTATCTACCATGACAGTTGAGAACACACATGGCATTCAGAATCCAAACTTCAATGAAAAAAGTCATGTGTGATTGCATTTATCAAAGAATCTTGGATGGTCTCAACTTATGCAAGAGACTGTTGGAGAGAAGCCTTTAAGGTTGCACTTTTTTTTAAACCAAGTTAAATGCTTCCTCCCCCCCCCAAGACAATCAACAAAAATAAACACAGTGGCATCATAGTATCGTATATTTACAGTCAAAATATATCTTAGAGTTCATGTAGTTCAAAGTTATCCTTTTAGAAATGAGGAAACCAAAGCTCTGAGAGGCAAAGTGAACCCCCTCCCAAGGTGCCATCGAAATAGTAGTTGGTAAAGCTGGGATTCAAGTTCAAATGTCAAGACTTCAAATTGGATAGTCATGTTCATGACTATAACATGCAGTATTCTTTGAGTCTTTTTATCAATTGTCAAATTGTTAATATGTGAACTGCTATATCTTTTTCATATTCTTATACAGGATATTTTCACAGTATGAAGGTAATTATAATTTTTTCTATAAACATAAGTCAGCATCTAGTTGGGCAATTATTGGTTGCATCTATATCATCTTTTGGGGCAATGCATTTTTTACTTTCTTTCTGTACCTTTTCTTCCTTAAAATATTTTACAAGATAATTCCTTGGAACTTTCAAGATTATGTTGCTTCAAGTACAGATTTTCTCATATATGCTTTATCAGATCAATCTGGTCTTAATTTCCATATCAGTGTCATTTAATCTTTCTTATATAGTATGTGGTGAATTGAAGTAGTTGGGTTCAAATATAGCAATCCCATCATAATTAATTATTAAAATAATTCAGTATAGAAACATTGAAAAATATGTTACATCTAACTGTCTACTTGTCCTGCTGATTTTATCTTTGAAAGCACTTAAAGCTATGTGACTCAGGTGGGTTTAATGCTAAACTTCCTGTAGGCTAGATTTTGCTTTCATTGCTTTTTATTGTTTTATAAGGCAAAATTGTTCATAACTTCCACCATCCTCCTTCCCTCTCCCCACATTTTATAGACTGACATGCCTATGTATTGGGAAAGGAGGGCAGATTTTCAGGCTCTTTTGGCTTTCATTGTGGTAGCTGTTTTAAATCAGTTAAATGTAGGAAATGGTGATAATCAAGGTAAATATTTTTGTCTTTGTCTAGAAACATTAGCTAATTAACAATTTATACTCTAAATATAAGATCCTTTTCAATCAGCCAATGAAATATTGTTGGAAGAATGGGGGGGGGTACACTTGGAACCCAGAAGGTAGATGACATAAGAGTCATCTGCATAGAGGTGATCATTAAAACCAGTTAAATGATATGATGAGATCACCAGAACAAAGAGTATGGAGCAAGAATTCTTCGTTTTGTTTTGTTTTTTTGGAGGGCAGTTGGGGTTAAGTGACTTGCCCAAGATCACATGGCTAGTTTTGTGTGTGTGTGTGTGTGTGTGTGTGTGTGTGTGTGTGTGTTAAGTGTCTGAGGCTAGATTTGAACTCAGGTACTCCTGACTCCAGGGCCAGTGCTCTATTCACTGTGCCACCTAGCCGCCCCATGGAGCAAGAATTCTTAACATTTTTTTGTCTTGTGGGCCCTTTGACTGTCTGGTGAGGCCTATAGACCCTTTCTCAGAATAATGTTTTAAGTGCATAAGAGAAAATAGGATAACAAAGTGAAGTAATTATATTGAAATAGCTATCAAAATATTTTTTAAAAGTTCTTGCATCCCTTATTAAGAACCCTATGTTAGGACAGGATAGAGGGAGGAAAGAAGAGGTCTAAGGACAGATCCTTGATGAACAATCACTTTAAGGAACCAGGAAGGTGAGAAGTTAGGAAAGGAGACAGAAAAGGAACATGTCTAAAGGTAACAATATTATCTGGCATTTATATGATGCTTTAGCATTTGTAAAATATCCTTCTATACATGATCTCATCCATAGGACAAGTCTGTGAAGTAGATGCTATTATTATCTCCATGAATGGTGAAGAATCAGAGGCTCAGAGAAAAAAAGTGATTTACCTAGGGTCACAGAGCTAGTAAGTATTGGAGATGGGCTTTGAACTTAATTACTTCCAAGTTCAGCACTCTATCAGCTAGCTTACTATATTATAGGAAAAGAAACAGGAGAACATGAATCTCAGAGGCCAACAAAGATGAAAATATTTAAAAAGGAAGTAAATCTCTTAAAATGTTTCTTATTTATAGACTTTCTTTTTATATCACCTTCATGTCCAAATATATCCTTTCCCCTTTGCTTCCCAGAGTCAGCTGTAATACAAAGAGTAACAAAGAAAGAAGATTGGTTACAAAATTAACCAACACATCAAATGACTCATTCAGTCTCCCACTTCTGCAGTGAAGGGAGGGAGGTACATGTTCTCTTCCCTTCTTTGGGGTCAAGCTTGATCATTATAGTTACTCAGGGTTCAGCGTTGGTTTTGTGGTTGGTATTACTCTTCTATTTTTACATTTTCCATTTTGTCTGTTGTTTCCCTGGTTTTGTTTACTTTATTTTGCATAGTGTCATAGTCTTCCTCTACTTCTCTGTATTCTTCATAAGATACAATAATATTCATTACATTTATGTACAACAATTTGTTTAGCCACTAAGGGAGTTATTCTTAAAGGGAACACAAATATAACTAAATTGAAAAACTATTATTACTCTTGTCTCTTAATACCAGCTTTTATAGTCTGCAGTAACTCATGATTCCCAAGATATAGTATACAAATAAAAGAAGCAACTAGATATCATAGGATCCACTGGTTACTTCAAAATGCAGGAAGGGTAGGGGGAGATTAGAAGTAATAATTGGGTTTAAGACTAGCTGTATTTTTTAAGACCTTCTTGGGATGTGATAGTGAGGTTTCTGAGAACGTGAGTATTTCAGTGTTACCTCTGAATATGTGTAATGAAGAGTTGTCAGAAATAATGTGGGATCTTTGTAGCAGTAAGGTTGTTTTTTTTCAGCTATGCATGTTTTTATTTTTTGAAATTATTTAATTAGTACTCCATTCCTCCCCCTTTCCCCATTATATGTAAAAACAGTTTTTAGCATTTAAAAAAGTTTTTGAGTTTCAAATTCTCTCCTCTACCCTACCAATTTGAGAAGGCAAGCAGTTTGATATAGATTATGTACATAGCAGTAAATTTTGAGGTAGCAGAACTTTTTTTTTTTGAGAAGCAAAGTTCTTTGAACTCCAAAAATCCAGCTAATCTGGAGAAGTGAAACAATTATATAACATACCTGTGGGAAAGGCATTTGAAGATTATTGTGGCAAGATAAAAAAAATCTGATTCACAATGATAATTAAAAGAACAAACTACGTATAGTACAGGTTGAATGAATGAGAGTGTGGTATTCACAAGAAAGATTCTAAAGCACTTTAGCTTGGTCACTGCAATTAATAGGAGCTAGTCCCTTGCTAGTTACTGAGCATGTAAATAAGATTAAGCCTGCACTTCTCTGGGAAGCTGCATTAATATATTTTTAGGCTACAGATGAATTGAAGTAGTAATTTACTAAATGTGAGCCCAGTGACCTGTAAGCTAATTTGGTCTCCTAATGTGAATGCCATGTTCTCAGGGAGTAGCTTCCATAGGAGGATAATTTGGCTTGCAGTACAGCCTTTTCTGGTTGATGCCACAATTACTTTGTGTACAATTTGGCCTTCAAATAATCAGCTCATAAATCATACCTTAGGAGAAAAAACCATTTGAATTGTGTGCTTGAGGCCAAATTTGGTCAGAGAGCCATTTGCTGATAACCTCTGTGCTGTTGAATGATCTAGTCCATCATGTAAATATACTTCAGGAGGGAATTCAAGAATCCCTTTTTAACTGAGTCTCCTTGAGTCCAAACTTTGAATTTTGATGAGTGATGAATTTCATTGGGAGAACCTGTGAAAAGTATCATAAACAGAAGAGTCACTTGGCAGCATTGGAAATGACAGTGCCTCTTAGGGAAAGATTTTTGGAATGGTGGATTTTGATTTTCAGTGGATATATACTCCTGCTGATGTCTCTAGCTGTTTTAAACCTTTGGGAATTTCTTTCTTTCTGCATTACTATTTTTCACATACCACAGAAGGGTATGGATGAGAATACAGAATACAGAAGAACAGGGACATCCTTGAGGGAATGTGGATTATGGCATATAATTTTATATGTGTATATGCATTTATGTATATTTGTATATTTGTGTGGATGTGCATGTGTTGTCTATTTTAATACATTTAGGCAGTATTAAACTGGAGAGAGGAGCAGCTAGGTAGTGCAGTGGATAGAGTGGTGAACCTGGAATCAGGAAGACTCATCTTCCTGAGTTCAAATCCAATCTTAGACCGCAGCTATGTGACCCTAGGCAAGTCACTTAACTCTGTTTATTTTTCCTCATCTGTAAAAGGAACTTGAACAGGAAGATGCTGACTGCTTCTCCTCCCATTTCCTACTCCACCAATACAATCATCTGGTCCCACAACATATCCTTGTTCCATCTGGTCTCTTCTCAGGACTTAATGCAATTATACCAATTTACTATACAAATTGTACATGCTATGAATATGTGATATAAACATCTTGGTAGAGAGATTTCCTTGGCAGAGTATTTAGGATTGTTATGTTGATTATTTTGATTAAGTTGGGCACATTCTCACAGGTTAATTACTTTTGCATTCGGAAAGAGAAACCTTTCTCTCCAATACAGTCAGTATGAGCAGCAGTGAAAGCTAATTTAGGAAATGCATTTACTGTTCTCCAGAAGTACTGCAGAGCATTTAAAAAAGTCATTAGAAGTGGTGAAGGTGCCCCTGTTTCTCATACACACTTTACATGTCTGCCAAAGCAATCATCCTAATACGCAGGCAAGAAGAGCATTGGTATAGAATTTTAAAAGAACTTGGAGACAATTTAGTTCATTTTACAGATGAAGGAACTGAGGTTAAGAGAGGTTAAGTGATTTGTCCATGGTCATACAGATAATTAGAGTTGGTGCTGATTTTTAAATTCTGCTCTTGTGACTCCCAGTTCAGTTTTTTTCTCTCCTTTATACCATCTGTCTCTTCATGTCACTCCTCTGTTTTGCCATTTTGATTGCCTCTGGAGGATATTTCCTGGAGGATAAAAGGCAAACTCCCCAACTTGACATTAAGGCCCTCCACAGTCTGCCTACAATCTACCTTTTCAGTCATATTTGCCTCTGAAGCCTGCATAAAAGGAAATAGTTCAGGGACTATGGTTGACCTCGGAGGAGAAATTCCAACGAGTCAATTTTGGAGAAAGAATGAGCTCTTGAGGAGTAACCTGTACTTATCAGAGAGTCAGGCCAGTTGCTTTCTGAAGACCATGAGGGAGGGGGCATGGCTGACCCTTAGCAAATCATTTGAAACTCTCTGTGTTTCATCATTTGTTTTTGCTTAATTACCAATGGCTTCTAATGCTATCAGGGTGGTTAGGAAACTCTCTGTTGTTCAGTTACTTCAATAATTCTTATATGCTTATATCAAGTCAATGAACATCCCCCAATTTAGTCAGGGACTTCCTTGATCTAGAAACATCCTCTTTCCACATCTCTGACTTTTGAAATCTTTCTTTCTTCAAGGTAATGTCTAGATCTGGTACTATCTCCATGAACTGCACCTCCCTTCTTTAGGTGAAAGTTTTCTCTGTCTCATCTCAAATTTCTTCTAGCACTTTGTCTGGGTCTCTCCTTTGCCTATAAAACATTCTGCCTTGCAAAATATTTATTGGTGTACATCTTTTATTCCATTCTATTTTAATTATAAATTCCTCAAGAGAAGAGACTGTTTTAAAAAATATTTGCACCTATCATTTACCACAATGTCTTGCACATAGTAAGGATCTTTTGTTGGAGTAAGACACCCCTCCCCCCAAGAGGGCCTATCATTCTAGATAGCCTGAATGAGACTGCAGTGGGCTATAAGAGTATTTCCTTTATTCTATGTAGGTCTTCAAGTATCTTCCAACTTCCCTAATTCTCAAGGAGAAATTTGGGCAAGGGATACTTTTTACTGACCTGGCTTCAGGAGACATTAGCCTGGCTTTAGGGATCAGGGTGCTAGCTTTAGCCTCAGTTGCTGTTTCTCCTAGTGTTTCAGTGGAAGCATTTCATTCTAACAAGGAATGTATGTTGAGAACATGTATCATGAGCCACTTTCACACTTAGATGTCCCAGAACTTAAAAAAATTTCATTTTAAGAAGGGTTCTCATCATTTTGGATTCTTGGGACCAGTGGATTTTTACATTCAGCAGGGGTAGAGAAGGTGAATCTTCTCTGATGCTTTGTCTGTTTCTCAGCAAAGATCTTTTTGGCAAAGACACTTTGGGGTGCACGGTGTCTGGATTTTGAAGAGGAGGTCAGAGGTTATTTTTTAATTTGGTTGTTTTCTCATGGAGTAAGTCAATTTCCACCCTCTCATTG
>JAQQSW010007224.1:0-13758 GCA_028646575.1 Pseudocheirus occidentalis | reverse complement strand
TGAGTGTGTGTTTATATGTGTACATGTATACATAGAGAGCATAGAATCAGTTGAATAGGAAAGAACGATTTTTTCAGAAAAGTAAAATTAAGAGCTGAGAGGGGAATATAATAAGAGAAGGAGATAGGGAGAGATAGAATAGGGTAAATTATTTCATATAAAAGAGGCAAGAGAAAACTGTTACATTGGAGGGGAAGAACAGGAAGGTGAAAGGTAATGGGTCAACCATACTCTCATTGATATTGCCTTAATGAGAGAATAACATATACACTCAATTGGGTATCTTACCCTACAGGAAAGTAGGGGGAAGGGGATAAAAGGGGAAATGATAGAAGGGAGGGCAGGTTGGGGGAGAGGGTAGTTAGAAACACACATTTTTGAAAAGGGACAGGATCAAAGTAGAAAATAGCATGAGTAGGGGGTAGGATAGGATGGAGGGAAATGTAGTTAGTCTTTCACAATATATCTACTTTCACAATATGTCAATATGGAAACATTTTGAATAACGACACATGTATATTGTGTGTATTGAATTGCTTATCTTCTCAGTGTGGGTGGGTGAGGAGGGAAAAAGGCAAAGAATCTAAAAATCAAAGTTTTAAAAACAAGTGTTAAAAAAATAAAAAGAAACAATCATTCTTTATTAGATTGTGAAAAGGATCAAAAGAGGTATTATGATAGGGAACAGTGGATTGCAGATTTTTTTTAAAAAATGGAGATTTTCATAGCCTGCACACTGACTTTTAAAGCCCTTAAAACCCATTCCTTTCTTATCTTTCCAATCTTCTTATTCATTTCTACCCTTCTTATACTCTATGATCCAATGGCACTCACTTCTTTGTTGTTCCTCATAGGAGATGCTTCATCTCACTGAACTCTCTGCATTTTCACTAACACCTACGTCCCTTACCCACACCCCACCCTACCCCATGCCTGGAATGTAGCCCTTTTTTGTTATTGCTTCCTTATTTCCTTGGCTTCCTTCAAGTCTCAGCTAAAATTCCACCTTCTGCAAGAAGCCTTTTTCTGATATCCCTTACTGCTAATGCCTTCCTTCTAAAATCATCTCCAATTTTGCCTGTATATATCATCCGCAGATAGTTGTTTGAATGTTGGTTTCCCACATTAGAAGATAAGCTTCTTAGGGGTCTGCTTTTGCCTTTCCTTCTTCCCCATTCCCTATCCCAGTGTCCCACACTTTGTAGGTGCTTTCTGTATGCTTGTTGACTTGATCAGCTCATTGATTCATACCCTTAACAAGCCTTTGCTATGGAGCACTGAGAGGCAAGTCATTATTAAGATTAGCACGAAAACCTAATAATATTTAAATGTATTCTTAAGTCAGTAGAGAATTTCTAGGGCATAATGAGTAAAGAAATTACAGAAAAACGAAATCTGGGATTTATAGGGTCTTTCATTGATGTTGAGAGAAAAGGTGAACTATGGATGTTGGAAGCAGAAGAGCTGGTAAAGCACTTGAAAATAAGAAAAGGGAGAAGAACACATGAGATGGACTTATGCCTATCATAATGAAGTTTATCCATGCAGGAAATGTGTTATTGACTATGATATAAAGACTTACAACTTCGGAGGCATCTATGATATTGTAGGATATGCCAACCATTTTTCCATCACACTGGAAAGAGAACATATACCATTTTCACTCGTTTTCAATTTTGTTTATATTTTCCATATATTTATATGTATATATGTGTATTGTACAAGGTGTCCCTACAGTCTGGACACATAGGAAATTTCATTACCTATACATATTTTCAAGAAATGAAATGAATGATATATTCAACATTTTATTTAATTAGCATAAATGAGATTTCATAGGAAGACAAAGGAAAACATAGGAGACACATAGAAAATCTCATTAATTGATTAAATTAATCTCATTAATATGGAAAACAGTCCCCAATAGCTAATGAAAGCTTTTATTCCATATACAATTGTCATGGCCAAAATTTTTGTTAATTAAATAAAATGTTCTTAAAAACTTCATTCATTTCATTTTTTGAGAATATGCATAGTTAATAAGATTTTCTCTGTGTCCAGACTTTAGGGACACCCTTATATGTGTATATATGTGTGTATATGTGTATGTATGTACATATATACACATATACATATGCTATCTCCCCTTATAGAATGTAGGACCCCTGAGAATTCAAATTATTACACTTTTGTCACTGAATTCTCATTGCCTAGCACAGTGCCTGGCACAAAGTAGGCCCTGAATTCATGCTTGTTGACTAATTGTTTTCTCAATGACTCTAGCAATAAGACTTTGAAAGGAAGGGGAGGAGAAGTTTAACATTTTAAAATAGAATAGTCTCTCCAAAAAGCAGACAAGGAGTAAACCAATAAAGACATTCTCATAGCAGAAGCAGCCTTTAATTATAGGTCAAACAACCTAAATTGTGCTGGAAATCTTGGCTATTCTTTGAAGTGGTTACTTAAGAAAGAACATTGCCTATTGTAGGTCCATAGTGCAGATTTCTTTTTTCATGACTAATATTTTTCTTTCACTGCATGAAACAAAACCCAAGGAGAATGTATGGGCTATAAATTATCCCTTAACATCTGCCACTTTTTTTTTCATGCAAATTACAACATGGGAATACAATTCATTTTCACCACACCCTTCCCCTCCTAGTAAGTACTTAGTAAATGGTGCATTTGCCTACATCAGTCTGAGCCAATTCTGTAATTTATATTCTTTTTCTTACATAGTACTTTTATTCTGAAACAAATGGGTAAAATATAAACCTTGATGAAATACAAATATATCAATTTTATCCCTTTTATTATTACTGGTACTAGAATATGAACTTTGTTATGTGAGATAGATCATCTAAAGTATAAATGTATAGCTTCATAGCAAAATACATAAAAGAGGATTTTATTCTTTCTTAAGTTGTGGGGTTTTTTTTAGTATGATTAGGTGATTTTCTGTCTAATATAAAGGTCTTTATTAAAGGCCAGAAAATGGTTGACTTTGTTCATTTTTTCCCCCAAGTTGCTGCCAGTTTGCTTTCTCTTATACCTTATAAAACATGTGGGCAATCAAAAATTGACAGTGGTGGTGACCAAATTATCACCAAAGAGTGTGTCAAAGCCAAGTTATTTCATTTCTTAGTGTGTGAAGAAGTCATGACAAATAAGGCATAAAAGGATGATCGTACACATTTTATACCTGAACTGAAGAGTTTACAGATGGAATGATGGAAGGATGCTGTAGAAAGAAGAGGAGTAGGCAGATAAGGATATACTTCCATTGTACTACCAATAGGATTCTCGGAATCTAGCAATATTATATTTTAGCAGTTATTTCCCTCTGGGGCTGCTGAGCTTTGGGCAAGCTCCAGTCCTTGGAATTGCCTTTTAGGCAGTTAGGTGTGCAAGTAGACAGAGCATTGGGCTTAGTGTAAGGAAGATCTGAGTTCAGATTTTCACTAGCTTTGACACCCTGGGAAAAATCACTTAGTCTTGGCCCCAGTTTCCTTATTTGTAAAATGAGAAAGCAGGATTCAGTGTCCTTAGAGGTTCCTTTTAGCTCAAAATCCATGATCCTATGGTCCCAAGGAATTAAATATTTATTCAACATTCTAAGATTTTGCTTAGGGACTGTAATTGTCTTCCCACATCTTCTTGTTAGTACTCTTCCTCTCTCCCCAAGAACTACTTTGCATATATTTTGAAGTGACCTTACCTGTATATATGCTGTTTCCGCAAAGTAGAATGTAAACTCCTTGAAAACAGGTACTGTTTTTATTTTTATTTTTTGTATCTTCATGTCCAGCACTGTGCTTGGCAAGTAATAGGTACTTCAAAAAATACTTGTTTAATTAAGTTAAAAAAGCTTGTGGCCTAATTCATCTTTGTAGAGAAAGTGGCAAAAGTGGCTAAAAAGGAGGCACAAGGTGCTAAAGATTACATAGGTTTTTGATAATTTCAGTCAATTTTACAAGCAAATAGAATTCTATATGTGTCATGCTGAGTTATGTAGGGTTTTTTTTTCAGCAGGCTGGAGATGAAAGTGATAAGTCTTTCTGCTAATGCAACATTCTTGTCTAAATTTTTATTTACTGTATTTTAAGGTTTGACAGTTCAAGGTCAGTGAATTATAGAAGATCTTACTCAGGAGTTAAAAGTGATACGTACCTATGAATGTGGGAAAAGAATGGTTATCTCTTGTAAATCTTAGCAACAACAATGTGCCCTATTTTACATTGACAATGAATTTTTCTATTGATATTTATTTTTGTAACATCTGTGTATGTACCAAATTTCATTGAGTACATTAAAAATGCAGAAAAAATGTTGATAGCTGCCATTTTGTTTCAAAATATCAGTCTATGCATTACTGCACATTTGATATGTGTCTTTTGTCAGAGTAGTAAATACGTTTAATTAAGTAGACTCCTTTGGAGTACACTCAGGTAGGATGGATAGAGTTAGTTCTATAAAGGAAATGTTTCTACTTTTGATCTTGTTATATCTTTAAAGTAAATAACCCTTTGTAAAGGCTAATTGCTGCCAAGTAGTTAATCATAACATAATGGTAGTCATTGATATCTAAGAATATGGGACTATCCACTAACATTGAGCCTTCCCCTCCCAGGTCAGAGGCTTGAATTGATAAGTCTTACTATCTGGGAGTTTTATGTTTACTTTGATAAATCTGTCATCTCACTGATGTGGTTAGCTTCTCTAGTGAAAAAGAACACGACCTCCTCATTTTGTGTGACTTTATTTTATGCTGCCTTATAAATCCTGTAAATCATACACAAGAGGGATAACACTAATATGCTAGGGAATGTTCCCCAGTTCTCTTGACATGGTACAGCTACCCCTGGAACTTATGGACAACATGATGTCTTCTATTCTCATTTCCTAACCAGCCCAGTGGGGTAGCTTTTTATGCTACTTTTCTTGCAGAATTCTTGCTTGGTAATAGGTATTGCCTGTTCATAGCCACCATGTTCCTTTTACTTGAAATTTGACTGTGCTCAACTTTAAATCTTTGGAGACAATTACAGTATTCCATTACTTGTGGTCCCAAAATTACTAGAAGAATATTGTTGAAAATATTTGTTTCAATGAGAAGCTTGGGGTTATTAAAAGCACTGTACAATTTCCTGAAGGTAATCAAACCTACTTTCCTCCTCTCTTCTTCAATTCTGGAGTCAGATCATTCTCTCAGTGTCTATTGAAAATAAATTTACTGGTGAGCAGAACTAGGAGAAAATTGTGCACAGTAACAGCAATATTGTCACAACAATCAACAGTGCAAGACTTAGCTCCTCTCTGTTCACTATAAGGATCCATGACAATTCCAAAGGACTCCTCTCCAGAGAGAGAGAGAGAGAGAGAGAGAGAGAGAGAGAGAGAGAGAGAGAGAGAGAGAGAGAGAGAGAGAGAGAGAGAGAGAGCTGATAAACTCTGAGTGCGGACTGAAGCACATTTTCTTTCTGTATTTTTCTAGCATTTTTTGCAACAAGGCTAATGTGGAAATATGCTTTTACATGAGTTTATATGTATAATAAATATCATATTTTCACAATGGATGGGGGAGATGGCAGAGGGAGAGAGACAATTTGGAATTGAAAATTTTAAAAAAGTACATCCATATATGTGTGTACATATCTACAGATACATGTATCTGTGTGTGTATGCAAAGTTGTTATTAAAAATCTAACAATGAGTAAGAAATAGAAAAACCTACAATTGAAACACAAGAAAGATCCCTAAAATAATAGCCAACATACAGAAGTTCAGAGTTTGATAAACTTTTGGAACATAAGAACTGTGGTAAAGGATTCCTTATTTAAAAAGTTTTATTGTTATAACTGGAAAATAGTGTGACAAAAAAATCTGGTTCTCATCTCACATCATACATTATAACAAATTTCAGTTTGATTATTAACTTAAACATAAACTAGAACTTTTAAATGTTGGAAAGAAATGAAATTTATCTTGGGGTGGATGAGTATATTTTAATCTATTAAGCAACTAGAATAGGTTATTTGAGGACAAGGTAAATTCAATTATATACAATGCAAAAAAAAGTTTTTCACAGCAAAGAACTATATAGTTAAGACAAAAAGACAAATTAGGGAAAATGTTTATGGAACCTATAACCAATAAAATGCAACATTTATAGCACTATTATAAATCTTTAAGGACAACACTGCCTTAAATCATCTAATCACCAAAGGATCTGAACAATTTACAGAACAGAAAAAAAATACTATAAATAATTACTTGAACAAATGTCCAGCCTCATTAGGTATCAAAGATACCTACATTGCAAGAACTTTGGCATACTACTTCACACCTATCAAATCAGTGAAAGTAAGCAAAAGTAATAAAAACACATGTTAATGGAGTTGTGGAGAAAAATGCATGCTCATACATTGTGGCTAAAATGGTAAGTTGGCAGACTTTTCTTGAGGAAAAAATTTGTAGTACAATGAAACCTTGCAAAAACAATTGTACTCTTTGCCTTCTTATTGGAAATATACCCTGAGCTGTATCAAAAAGAAAAAAAAATGCTTTGTTTCCCCACTCCCCAAGATGCTACATGTGGCATTATTTATACTTTCAAAGACCTGGGGGTGGGGGAAGCTTTAACAGCTGAGAAATGACTATATGTTAAATGTATACACATATATACAATATGTCTTCTAAATATGTACATATACATGTCTTCTAAAATGCCATAATGCAATTCAAATGCAAAATAGGACAATTATAGAAAAAGTTGGAAAGATGCATGAAATGTGAAGTAAAGAAAGAAATAGAAAAGTTTATATACTGAGTCTAACTATATAAAAAGGGGGAAAATTCTGTGCAAATATAGAATTGAATGAATGAAAAAATTGAAGGGGACATAGGAAGTATAACTAATATTGTTATGAATGTTTTGCGTGTTAAATTTCATTTTTATACAGCTGTGAGAATTTGTGATTTCAGTTCATGTGTGAAGTTTCTTCACCAGTACAGATTGATCAGATCCTCAACAACTTAGCAACCAATAGTCTTTAAGAATTGCTTTGGTCAAAAATTTCATCCTCTGTAGGCAGTCAGGTGATGCACCTCTCACATCTTAGAAAGGCTGTTCTGAGGTAAGAGATGTACATTCTATTTCACTGGTCTACACTGGTCTGGAAGGATCTCCACAATAAGTAAGAAGCTTAGTGGTGTCTGACAGAGGTTGCGGGTTGTAGATATAAGTTTAATTAGTTTTGTTGTTATTTGAGGTTTACAAGATATTAAATTATTCAATTATAAAATGTCTTTATTACATGGTAAGTAATTCTTTATGGATATGCATGTGTTTTAAGTAATGTTTTATTTACAAATTACTTTTAATAGTGTCATATTTATAGAAATGCCTTTGAAGAGAAAATTCTAATTCTACAGCAATCTAAAGCAAAGATTCTTAACCTGGGTTCCAATGACCCTCAAAGGGTCTATGTAAAGGTTTCAAGGAGTAGTGACCTTGTATAGGAAAAAAAATCTTTATTTTCACTAACTTCCAAAAGTTAGCATTTCTTTCAATTATGAATGTAGATTAAAAAATTAATCTAGAAAGAGGTCACCAGGTTTCACTTGCCTAAAATGGGTACAAGACACAAATAAGTTAAGAATCTGTCATCTAAAGAAATCATTCATGAGAGTAGAAATGAGGAAGAGTAGAAGAAAGCTTTTTATTAAAGGAGATTTTGAAAATCTATATACACATATGCTATATAGTATATCACCAGACTGGGATTGCTTACAAGAGCAATGGGTTAATTTAAAATAATAATGGATCCTAATAGATGTACTGTGTTCAGAGACATCTCTCCACACCTTTATTTTTCCTTCCTATGCTAGGGTCAAGCATCAAGAACTGGCTTCTTGAGGTTATAGACAGGATTTAACAAGTCCATGCTTGCCTATGAAAGTCCATTGGAAGCAAGAGGACAAACTCCTTTGTTTGTGACAAAATATTATCTGAGTGAAAGAGGTTTAGGTCTAGTTCATGTTTTAGAGCCATTTATTACACTTTTGTAATGCTTGCATTGGAAAATAATGTTGGTTTACTAATAAAACATTTGAAATCACTTCAGAGGCATTTAGTTAGCTTCATGTGTAAAACAGATATAGAGCTATGTTCATTTTATACAGGAAGATAGTTGGATAATATGAATATAACTTAAAAGACCAATCAGGAAATTGCTGGTAAAGATTTACTAGCACATTGACCATGACCACTTATCCTTTTAACCTCATTGTATGTGAAGCTCTATTGGTTACCAAAATCAGTCTGGATGCAGGAATGTAGAATCAGATCTCCTTTAATACATAGTCTACCAAAAAAATAAAACAATAGCATCCTGAAGAAATAGTCCAAATAGGATTTTGTTTTAATCATGAGAAGTCAGCTCCTCCAATGAAACATTGCCCCCTACTGTCATAGCATGAAGGTAATGTTGAACTAGAAGTGATGTCCCTATTGCACAAAGGGAAGTAGAAAATTGGCAGCTTGCCCACTGAGTCAGTAAGTTATCCATTTTGACTGATATGTCCCATGAATTTACCATGTAAAGATGAATTTTAGTCTCACTTTGTGTTGTATAAATTTAATCTAGGCTTTTTACATTCACCAAACTCCTATATCCCAAGGTTCCTCTCTGCAACCTTTGAGAGTGATGACATTTCCCCCCTTCTGGTCACTCTTCCATCCCTTGGGCTCCCTTCTCTTTCTAGCTATCTAACCAGGTCCCCTTTGTCTCCTCATCCTCATCCTGGTCTTTTTAGGTGGATATTTTCTAGCTTTTATATTCTGTTCTTTTCTCTCTTAATTAATTTAGTCCCTTAGGTTCAACTACTCCCTTTTCTAAAATAACTCCCAAACCTATATTTCACTTATTAACATCTGGACCTGTATTTGCAGTTGTTTATAGAATATATCCACATGCATCCCCCAAATCTTTCCCCTGTAGCTTTTTCTATGTATGACTTCACTATTTCTGCCAGTGGCATGCCCGTGTTACTCTATTGCCTCTACTATAAAGTTCAAATTTTGACTAGCATCTCAGGTCCTCCAAAATGTGACACAACTCTCATTTTTTCCCCAAACATTATCTCATACTCACAGAAGTTAAGAGTCTAAAGAGACCTCAGTGGCTATCTAATCCAACTTATATCAGAAAAAAATTAGCTTATTTCTAAGTATGAGAAGTAGTCATTTAGCTTTTTCCCCCTTCAGTGAGGGGGCAAACCCACTATTTCCTAAGGCAACTCATTCCATTTGGGGATGTGTCTAATTGTCAGGTAAGACTTTCCCTCCTTTAAACATAAATCTGTTTATTTGCAATTTCTACATCTTGCTCCTAGTTCTGGTTTCTGGGACCAAATACAGCTAATATGTTGGGTTTTTTTTTCCTTTTTGAAGGGCAGTTGGGGTTAAGTGACTTGCCCCAAATCACATGGCTGGTAAATGTTAAATGTTTGAGGCCAGATTTGAACGTAGGTCCTTCTGCCTCCAGGGCCGGTACTCTATTCACTGTGCCACCTAGTCACCCCATTTACCTCTGTCTGGAATGCCATACCTACCTCTTTCATCTGTTGAATTCCTACCCATACCTTAAAGCTTAGCTTATTTAACACTTCCTTCATAAAATACACCCTGGTTTCCCCCACTCAATGAGTTTTTTTCCACTTAGACCCTATGTAGAACTTGTTTGTATAGTTCAGGTATACTTGGTGAAAGTGTGACATAGTAGGAATAGAACTTAAAGTCAGAATGTGGAGACTAAAATCTCAGCTCTGACATTTGACTGGCTGTGTGACTGTATGCAAATCACTAACCCCCTGGAGTTCAATTTCCTTATCTATAAAATGGAGGTAAAAAAAAAAAGAACCAAACACCTGTGTTATTTATCTGGTGTTGTTATTGTGAAGCAAAATATTTGTAAACCTTAAGGATCTATGGAAATAGGAATTATATATTATTATTATTAAAATATAACATCTGGTATGAAATAGATGAAACAGATTTTGTCAGGACTATAACAAGGCATGGCAGCTTGGGTTTTGCACCAGGGTGCTGAATTTAAAGGATGCTAGATTTAGTAGGTACTGATGACACTTGTAGTCTTTCAACAACAGAGTAGAAAAAAAGCAGCTGTTAATGAACAATAATTAATTAAGACAGGAAGCTACCAGATGGCAAGCTGGGATAAAGTCTTCTTCTTACCCCCTTCTCCTCCACCCCCATGATTGCCTTGCCACTAGTAGCTTTGCACTGGTGTCCAAAGATCACTTCCTCCTCATCATGAGGTGACTTTTCACTAGCCCAATCACTCAAATAAAGGCATATTTCATGGAACTTGCCCCAGGCACCAGATTCCTGGTTACGCTTCTATATTTTCTATTATAGTGATTTGCATGTATGATACTCCCTATACGACTATAATTTTCACAAAGGTAATGACTATATAGTCTCTAAGCTTCATATTTTCCCTGTGCCTAGCACAAAATTCCACATACAGGAGGTACTTTATAGATGTTATACACACACATACTACATTATACATATATATGCATATACAGATATAGCAATGTTTTAAGTGAGCCATGGGGTTAATGAGATGATAATAATTCTTCAGTAGTCTTTGAAAATTAATTGTTATTGTAATGATTGAGTGTACATGTGTTCAATGAGATTTGTGAGAATGGCAGCACCATTTCACAAATTATTTTTGCTAAGATAACAGACTGCATATGTTACCATCTTCCAATTAAAACCTTCACTGTGGTTTCTGCTTATGTCACACCAAATTCTCCTTAACATTTTGGTTTCAATTCTTTTGTTAATGTGAAACTGAGCTTTCGTGGCAGAAAAGAAGCTTTGTGCCATCATTGCCTCAGTCAACTAAAATTAAAACATATCTGTTGAAAAACATTTTCATTATTGCCAGAACTCGATTGCTCTAACACCACTAAAAAAGCTCATAAATTACTCAAAATTGTGTGTTCTGCACTTTCTCCAAGTAATCTCCATGGAAAAGCAATGTAAATGGTGTGTAGCTTTTGATGAATTACGCTACTCTCATTCCTAATGTAAGATTGAATTTCTCATTATTAAATGGTAGTAAGCCAAGATGGTTGGTGGCCTAATGGTCAATTAAATTTCAAATGGACTTCAAAGAACCAGGATTAGTTATTTCCTCTTTGCTTTCAATTCTTTAATAATCTTTTACTCAAATCCCCAAGTAATTTTTATAAGTCAGACTGTACTTCATTTGTAGTAGTTGTTGAAAGAATCGCAAGATTCCTTTCTGTATTTTTTTGCAACTCAACATTTTTAAAAAGCAGGTAGGGATTTAAACATTTGTTTTTAATCAGTGATAGAATGATGATGGAATTGGGATTGATGGCCCTCCATTATCATGTCAGGAACAGATCACCTTTTTTACACTATGTGCATCAGTTTAGTCTGCTTTGTTCTCAGACACTAATGTTGTACAAGTCTGAGGCAGATACAGTGGATGTTTTACGCAACGATCATAAATCTTGCCATAAATATGACCATTATAAACAACATAAGTTAAAAGAAGTAATACCTTGACAAATTCCAGGTAATAGTCCTTTATCTGTCCTATGACACTACACAGGATTTGGTGGGGATTGGGGTGGGATAGAAGAAGTGGCAGTGAATTGATTTGGGTTTCCACATTTTTCATAATCAAGGATATATTTTTCGGCTCTTCTTTACATGTCTATAAAACCTAAACTGGACCTGCAATCACTCCTAATTGAGTGAAACACTAATGTACTTAGATGAAAGAAATCTGAGTTTGAATTATCAGTTCCCAGTATTGTTATTATTCAGTCACTTTCTAGCGTTGTCTCACTCCCCATTTGGAGTTTTCTTGGCAAAGATACTGGAGTGGTGTGTCATTTCCTTTTCCAGTTCATTTTACAGATGTGGAAATTGAGGCAAACAGGATTAAGTGACTTGCCCAGCTAAGTGTCTGAAGCCAAATTTAAACTCAGGAAGATATCTTCCTGCCCCCAGGTAAGCATTCTATCCACTGTGTTACCTAGCAGCCCATATCAGTTCCCATAATGACTAGCTGTATAACCATGGGCAAGTCATTCTGAGTCTTAGTCTCTTAGCATTACTACCTACTTTATCAGGTTGCTATGTAGATTGCCTTCATGAATCTTACAGTATTATTGGTAAATATGAAAATATTACATAAATGGTAGTGTTGGAACTAAGTCAAGAAACACATGCATTTCTAATATGTTTTGGAGTTATGGGGGAAGGGTTAGATTTTTAAAAAATTATGATGGATTTCTTCCTTTGCATACTCCTTTCTTTTTTTCCTAGGAGCAATTTCAAGACATCTTGTATTAGACTAGAATGAGAGTATGTCTGACAGAGAACATCAAGAGAATAATTTTTTAAATAAAGAATTATTCATTTGCAGTGGAACAGACTTCAGAGAGATGAAATGACATGCCACTATCGGCTTAGGTGACAGGCTAGCAGAGCAGATAGAGCACTGGATTTAGAGTCAACAAAATCTGAATTCAGATCCTACCTCAGACATGTAGTTGCTGGGTGATCTCTCCTTAGTTTCTTCATCTGCAAAGTATGGATAATAGTACACAGGGTTGTTCTGAGGATCTTATCTGAGGATCATTTCTTATGTAAAGCTCTTTGCGAACCGTTAAGTTCTATGTAAATATTAATTATGATGATGATGAATTTCAACCAAGGTATTCTGACTCTGTATCATGCTGCTTCCACTATTGCATAACGTCTGTCAGCTCTGTATCCAGCCACTGTGACCAGAAAGCCAGGGGATAAATAAAGGTAAGTTAATATTAATGGGATATAAGATCTTTCCTGTCCATTAATGGGCCTTAAGTGGAGCCCATTAAGGGAAACTTGCTTAGGGTAGGCTCTCTTGTAGGAAGGCTTTCATAACTTTTGCTAATTTCTAATTAGGCACTAAGTCACAAGGGTTGTGATGCCTTCTGGCTCTGAGAAGTGTATATGTACTCTGAGTTGGTGTTTTGCTTTGGGGCTTGCTTATAAAAAGCATCTGTGATTTCTTGGTCGAGTGAGTGGTCACATGTTCAGAGCTCCCTGACTGCTCAGATGTAAAGGCTTTCTCAATCAGGGATGTATGTAAAGTATATAGTTGTTTCAGTCAGTCAGAGCCCTGTCTGTTGATCTTTATTTCTCTGCTTGTGTTTTCTCTGAGGTTCAGGATGCTGACTTTGCCCCTGAACTAGTGAATGTAATTTAAAAAGATTGCTGACTCCTTAAACAGCTATCTTTCCTAGTAAAACAGATATGAGAATTTCCCTTGAGCCGTCCTAGGTAATCATTTAAAATGGTGAGGTACTCTCTTGATCCAGAGAACCCCCCAAAATCATGTAAGTCAAGGGGTTCAGATCTCCGGGTCCACTTCAAGAAAACCCGTGAAACAGCCCAGGCTATCAAGGGCATGCATATCTGAAAAGCTACCAAGTATTTGAACGATGTTACATTGAAGAAACAATGTGTTCCCTTCCATCAATATAATGGTGGAGTTGGTACATGTACCCAGACTAGGCAATGGGGTTGGACACAGGGTCAGTGGCCCAAAAAGAGTGCTGAATTCTTGTTGCATATGCTTAAAAATGCTGAGAGTAATGCAGAACTAAAGGGTTTGGATGTAGATTCTCTTGTCATTG
>JAQQSW010007223.1:0-13758 GCA_028646575.1 Pseudocheirus occidentalis | reverse complement strand
CTTGTTTACATCATTCATTTTTATGACATTTTTGAATTACAAATTTTCTCTCTGTCTTTCCCCTGCCCCAACCCTAAAACAGCAATCTCCCTGTAAAGCCCCTCCCCTGCTCTGCTCTCTTACTTTCTGGTAGGGCAGGGAGGGTCTCCCTATCCCAGTCCCTGTATATCTTAATTCCTAGTTGCAGGTATTGTAGAACTTTAAATTCTAGATTCTTTCGATTCCTCCCTTGTCCCCCACCCCCACCGGAAGGACAATCAATTCAATACAGGCTGTGGATGTGTGATTATACAGGACATCTTCATAGTGGACATATTGTGACAGTGATCGTCTGTCTCTCCTTCCTATCACTTCCCCCCCTTGTTCTGTTCTCTACCCTGTCCCTGTCTCTTTATTGAAGCACATACAACTTTTAAAGGGTCAGGGCATTAGGAAGGTTGAGAACCACTGCTCTAACTAAATCATCTGGAGAACCTTATCACAAATCTCTTTCATTTGAACTCCGCCCCAGGATTTTGCTAAATTCAGAAGATAGCTAATGGAGGCAAGAATCTAGACTACAAGGGTACAAGAAAGAATTTGAGGAGTAAAAGTAATTTTAGGCATTTCTTTAGGTTGTTATTGAAAGATAGAAGGGAAGAATAATTAAACAGTCTAAACTTTTAGTTTTTGCCTTTTGCTTAGAATCTACTGCTCAGAAAATCTTCCAAAAGATTCTGCACAGTTAGCTTGCTAAAGTTCTGTAAGCTATTCATCCTTTTTAGAGTGCACATGGCCATGTTCCTGGCAGAGACAGACTCAAGTCTCAGAATAATCAGCTCAGTTTTTCAATCTAGGAACCCATACAATTACAGGGTTCAAAACTTCTCTTTGTCTTGAACTTAAAGTTCTGCTCAGACCCATTTTCCATTTGCTCTCCTTTTGTTTTTGGCCATAATTGGATATCCCTTAAAGCTTGAGCAGAGAATGATTCACTTTATCATCCTTCCCCCCTCCCCTATTCTCTGTGGATAGGTGTTTTTATTACTTAAGGAAAGCCTGTTGAATTGCTTTTCTTATAAACAAAGATGGTCACCTTGTAGTCAGTCTGGGGCAATTGATATTTGCCAAGGAGCACGATTTTTTGTTTTACTTTGGCAAAAGACACTCTTAACAAGGGATTTGAAAAAATAAAATCTACCACCTCCCCTTTTCCTTCTTTATTTTACCCCTCTTTCCTTTTCCCTCTCTCCTCTATCCTTCTTCCCTCTTTTCCCTTTTGTTGTTTTTCTCTTCATTTCCTTTCCCTTTCCTTTTTCCTTTTCCCAATTTCTTTTCCTTTTCATTACCCCTTCCTTCCTTCCTTCCTTTCTTCCTTCCTTCCTTCCTTCCTTCCTTCCTTCCTTCCTTCCTTTCTTCCTTCCTTCCTTCCTTCCTTCCTTCCTTCCTTCCTTTCTTCCTTCCTTCCTTCCTTCCTTCCTCTCTCTCCTGTCTCTCATTTCTCCCATTTTCCTTTCTTCCTTATACTATTCTTTACACTAATTTGACACTTCCTTTTTCTAATAGATTTAAATGTACCCAGATATTTTTATAGAGGATTAAAATTTTCATTTAATAATCATAATACATATTCACCTTTGATACTTTTTTGGTAATAATATATTTATTATCTTATTTAAAGATGGATCACTAAATTTTTCACAACTAAAATTGAAGGTGTTTGAAAGAGACTTCTAAATTGTGGTTAATGATTCTAATATTATTATTATTATTTTTTTTTTGGCTTTTTGGAGGGCAGTTGGGGTTAAGTGACTTGCCCATGGTCACACGGCTAGTTTTTTGTGTTAAGTGTCTGAGGCCGGATTTGAACTCAGGTACTCCTGACTCCAGGGCCGGTGCTCTATTAACTGCGCCACCTAGCCGCCCCTCTAATTATATTTTTAATGTACTTCTTTGGCATTAATTTTATCTCCTTATTTAAATTATTTATTAATTTAGATTTCAGATAGAATTTATCAGATGGAAATAAGAATTAATACTATGATCCATATAATTTTAACAATGTATTTTAAGAATTTTTTGGCTGTGGTGATTGAAGCACATTTGAAAATCTCAGAAGTCTAGTTTACTTGGAGGTCTTTATTTTAATTGCATAAATCTATTTCTCTTACAGCAAAGGTATTCACAAAGTTATTTTTCCTTAGGGATAAGAAGGTATTAGTCTTGGAACTAGTGGCTTAAATCTCTTTGCACTGAAACTAATGTTGTCTTCAGATCTAGGGAAAGATTGAGAAATTAGATTCCATGCAAGGTGCTTGGAAAAGTTCTCAAGTGGATAGGCCTTTGTTTTAAGGAAGATGCTGTCTTTAGAGAGGTTATTCACTGAAACATTATAACTATCATTTACTAATTATGTGGGTCAAGGAGAAAAGCTAATGTCTGCAAGTTTTCTTTTCATTAGTGTTTTATTGTTAAGCAACCCAAGCCTGCAAGCCTCTGCGGCAGATTTGTTGGGAAATTTTCTCTTTTTGCTCATGTGTTAAAGTTATACATTTAATAGTTTTGAGATCCATATAGCTAATAATTATTTAAATACTCTACTTGTGGTTAAGTTGTGTTTGGATGACTATGTTAGAGAATATGAGTGAGAACTGCTGGACTTAAGGTCTGAGGCTCTAGTAATCTTTCCCTCTCTTTGAGAGGCCCATCTGTTCTAAGCTCAGGTATACAGTCCTGACTGAGTTAAGTATTGAAGGAGCCTGGCCTCTAATGAGAGTGATTCAGCCCATTTTCCCACTCTCTTTGGCCTCATTGCTAATACACTTTCCCTACTCCAGATTTCTGTGCTTAGATTCTGGCTTATGATTAGGTTCTTACCAAAGATCAGGGAATGAAGGTGAATAGAAAGGAGCTTAATGTACAGTATAAATCAGGTATGGGACAGATTGAGTTCTTCCACATAAAAATGCTAGAAGACATAAAATATTCACATTGTGAATTGAGAAAAAGCTTTAAAAATTTAAAAGCTTTAAAAGGATTAAGTAACTCCCTGGAAGTTGATATGTAAGCCTCATCAGTACATAGGGCAATTTCTGGATTGCTGATTGATCATTGTTACACTTAAGTTCTAGACCAGCAGTTCTCAACCTGTGGTTCAGGACCCTTTTGGGGATCAAACGATCCTTTCACAGGGGTCACAGAGGTTGCCTAAGACCGTCAGAAAACACATGTTTCCCATGGTCTTAGGAACCGAGATGCTGCTCCTCTATCCATCTCCAGGCGGGTCTGCCCACATACAGATATGCCCACATGTGAGTATTAAAGGGTCATGGCATTAGGAAGGTTGAGAACCACTGTTCTAGACTATCCAAACTCCAGTTCCATGCCTTCTGGCAAAATGGCTCAGTCTTGGGCCTATCTTCTTATTGATGTTACCCTATATTTGGGTACCCTAGTCCTGGGCTACTAAGTAGTACTTAAGGTATTCTTATTGATGTAGGAGTATTGTAATAGTTGCTAGTAACTAACTATGCTGTCTGTAGTCAACAATATCCAGGGTGTCTGGACCTATTGCCTGCAGGCCTAGATTTCATCCATCTCAGGGTAAATATTTGTTTACCTAACAACAGGAAAGAACAAACACAAAATGAGTAGCCCAAACCCAGGTTTAGGCTATCTTAGGCAAGATATGTGCATTATTTGTGACCACTTGGTCAGTTTGGAGCAAACTAGCCTTTCTTCGTCCCCTACAGGAAGAGAAGACATCACTGATCATTTTCTTTTAAATGTCTGCTGCCATTGGCATTTCCTATTCTGTCAATTAGGGGACACCATGTTAGGTGCTGGTGATACAAAGACAAAAATGAAAGAACTTCCCAAGGGGATTATATTCTATCAGGGAAAATAACATGTATATACTATATAAATATATATAAAATAAGGAAAAGGTCATTTTGGGAGAGGGGAAGACACCAGCATCTGGGGAAGTGATAATAACTTTTAGGTTATATTTTAATTTTTTCAAAATGCCTTACATATGTTGTGTCTTTCAATCAATAAAGGCATCTGAACCAAGCATTAAAGGAAACTAGGGATTCTAAGAATCGGAGGTGAGATCACATTTCAAACATGGGAGAGAGCTGTGCTCTCTATGAATGTGCTCTATATAAAATAGGAGATAGAATGGTGTATGTGGCATATGCCATATTGATTTTTTGTTTTTTAGAGTTTTGGGTAAGATGGGCTCATGGTACATAGTAAAAACTTAATAAATGTTTATTGATTGATTGAACGTAACAGCATGTAGGCTTCTTAAAAAAGCCTTTAAAAACCCATTGCCTTTAAAACCTCCAAACCCCTTTCTGAACATTTTGAATAAGATGTCTGTGAATAGCCCTGGACAGCTGCATTCCTCATCATTATTCAAATGGCTTCTTTGTGACATCTGTAAAAGTAGGCAGCTTCAAAAACTAAGCATAGAAATAATTACATGGCACGATACTAAAATTTAATAATTTTAGGGGTCAGAAACTGAATAGTTCGTGTAAAATTTGTGCAAAGGTTGAATATTTAATTTGCCTTTCAGTTGTAAATTGCTATTTGCTGGATGATTTTTAAAAAAGCATATGACTTAATTCGGTTTTACCTTTTTGATTTTTTAAAGCAGAACATAAGACTATTGATAGAAATAGTCTTCTCTGACCTTCATTAACTTGACACAAAAGTCAAGAATCAGTAATGTAAGGCAGTATTGATAGCTTACTATTAGGCAGTAATAAAGAGAATTCCAGATTTTGTACCACATAGTCATGCGTGAAATGGAATTGAAGGCATTTAGGGGCAGCACCTGCAAGCCAATTGTTTTTCCTGTTCCACTGCCAAAATTCTTTTTAGGTTGCTTTGACTCCTTTACTCTCACTCCCTTTTATTTATAGCATATAAAAAGATGATATGAATCTTTAAAACCCAATTGTTCGCTACAACTGGCAATCAAGTAATTTTTCAGTTTACAGTATCCTCTTTATTAATTGTGGTCAGATAGACTACCTCATGTTTGTACTGACCTTAACTTCTCTTAGTTTTACATATATCTCTGCTAAGCCATAAACAATTGGTCTGGCTTTCTTTTTAGTGCTTCCAATTAAGAGAGCTATTATCTTATTCCAAACAATTGGAAAAAGATATTCAAAATACTACCTCATGTAAATGTGGTTTTGCCTGCATTATGTTACTGGAAGTTTTGAGCACATCTGGAATGAAAGCTGCTCCAGGAACATTCAAGCATAGTGTTTTGATTGGCACTGTGACATTGTAGTATATGCCAATTTGTAATGGCTTTTGGAAACAGTTTTAAACTCTCCCTGAACTATTCCCTTGAGAAATCATTCAATTAAGTAAAATAAATTTTTATGCTGAGCATTTTTCTTTAAGCAATACAATAGTTTTAAAGGAAACTCTATGGTACATACTTATGCTTTTGTTTTAGTTTGCTCTAAAACAATGCTTAAAATTAGTGAATATGTCCTAGAATCAATATGGCTTTTTTTTGTTTCTAGAAAGAAAAGAGTTGGGAAACACTTCTATACTGCTGTTTAACTCTGTTGGAGATGATGCTGCTGCCTAAGGCAGCCTTACCCGTGGTTGACCTGGTCAGTTGTCTGGAGTTCAACACCTTTAAGTCAATGAAGGAGCCCCATAGATCAGAGGGATACTTTTAATAATATATTAAATAACATTTGTGGTGATTTAGTATCTTTTGTAGGCTTCTGGCTTTGATGAATATGCTTCACTTCCAGAGGTTCTACTTTCTTCCCCAGTATTTACATTCTCTCACTTCTTTTTTCCACAGAACCTTGTTTACATGAATCCTTCTAGACAGTTATACTTAAGACATTACAGTAAGTTAGGTTATTCTTGCCGATGAGGCTTGGGAGGAGTTATAGGTAGGTTATGATTATGTGCATTGGAATAATAAGAAATTCAGTTTAGTGTGAATTATAAAATGATACCAGGCCACATTTAATGTGAACCAAAATTCGATTATTGTGATATGTATGAGTTTTAACAAGCTGTTATGTCATCAAAAAGAGAACTATTGTCTTGTGTGAATGTGATATGTTGCTGTAAACCATATTAGCAACAAGAGTTAATTTTTTAAGAGTCCTTAACACAATAGACAAAAGGAAGAATACTTCATATGGAAACATTGCCAGTATCAAAAAAAAAAATAGGCTTGTTGTTACACTAGAATAAAAATGTGATGGAATGAAACAAACATAGTTATAGTAACTCTAAAATAGTATAAGAGTTGGAATGCCTGAATCTATTGTATTATATTATAAACCATGCATTATATTATAAAACATGCAAATGTAATAGAAAGGCAAAGTTTCCCTAGCTTCTTGTGGTTTGCAAACAATTACAAGGGAGAAAAAAAGAGAAAAAGTATTACAGTGATAGAAATGAAACTTTTTAAAAATATACATTTATGGATTGAAGATTGCAATAAAATATGTATTACTCTTAGAGCAGCCATTCAAACAAGCTTCAGAAATTTTGGCAGTGAAAGAAAATGGATATGAAGTAGAAAGTGAAGAAAGTTTTACGGTGTTTCATTTGCTTTAAAAATCACATTCAGTTGCAAAATATTTAGATTACCAGAGAGGTGGCCAGTGCAGATGAGGACACATATCCTTATATTTTGAAAAAAATAATCAAACAAGGTGGCTCTATTGATCAGTGCACTTTTAATAGAGATAGCATGAACTTACATTTTATTTCAGATATTTCTTTTTTGTTTTCAACCTTTATTTTCACAAGATTCTGAGTTCTAATTCCCCACCCCCTACTCCCTGCCCAAGATGGCATGCATTCTCATTATTTCTTTCCCCAGTCTTCCCTCCCTTGTATCATCCTTCTCCCTCTTATCTCTTTCCCTCTTACTTTCTTGCAGGGCAAGATAGATTTCTATACCCCATTGCCTGTATATCTTATTACCCAGTTGCATGTAAAAACAACTTTTTTTTTTACATTTGTTTTTAAAAACTTTTGAGTTCCAGATTCTGTCCCTTCATCCCTCCTCACCCACCCCCATTGAGAAGACAAGCAATTTGGTATATGTTATTCATGTGTAGTTATGCCAAACATTTCCATTATAGTCACCATTGTAAAAGACTAACTATATTTCCCTCCATCCTACCCCTCCTACTTATTCTATTTTCTCCTTTGACCTTGTCCCTTTTCAAGTGTTTGCTTCTGACTACCCCTCCCCCATTCTGCCCTTTTATAATCACCCTCTCCCCCATCCTTTTCCATCCTACTTTCCTGTAGGGCAGTGGTTCTGACCCCCAACCATGAAATTATTTTCATTGCTATTTCATAACTGTAATTTTGCTACTGTTACAAATCATAATGTAAACATCTGATATGTAGGATGTATTTTCATTGTTACAAATTGAATATAACCCACTGGTTGAGAACTGTAGGCTGCTGTAGGGCAAGATACCGAATTGAATGTATACATTATTCTGTCCTAAAGCCATATCCAATGAGAGGAAGGTTGACTCATTCACTTTCACCTCCCCCCTCTTTCCCTCCATTGTAAGAGTTTTTTCTTGCCTCTTTGTGTGTGTGTGTGTGTGTGTGTGTGTGTGTGTGTGTGTGTGTGTGTGTGTGAGAGAGAGAGAGAGAGAGAGAGAGAGAGAGAGAGAGAGGAAGTTCTTGTGATTGTCTTGAGGCCAAGACAACCTCCCAACCCAGCCAGTCCCAGGACTTGCTGATTGTTTAAGTGGACCTAGGACCTATACCTTGGAGGTGCTTAATCTTCACAAGGACCAAAACTAACTCTGGAACTTTTCTTCAAATCTTGTCCCAGGAGGTTCTTGTTCTGTTGCTACTCTTATTTATTTTTAACTGCTCAGTATTTGCTCTGTGGCACTATTTCATCTCTTTTGTGAGGGAAAATCTTGAAAACTTGGAATTTTCTCACGTACTCTGCCATCTTTCCAGAATCCTTTTGAGCTCCTTCTTTAAACACAGGCCCTAGAGCCCATGGCCCTGCCATTCAATCAAATTGTTCAGTCAGAGGGACAGAGGATACTGATGAAATGTCAGTACCAGACAGAAAGAGACTGAGGAATGATCTGACAAGTAGGAAAAGAACCAAGAGAGGGCAAAGTCAAGAAAATCTAGAGGAAAGAGTGTATTTTTCAGGTGGAAGAATGTTTTTTTGATCAATGTCAGATACTTCAGAGAAGTCAGGAAGGATGATTAAGAAGTGGTCATATAACTGGAAAGAAGTAGGAAGTTGTGGAAGTAGAATTCCAACTTTGGAAAGAGCAGTTTCAGTTATATTAAGTGGGTCTGAAGCCAGATTGTATAGGTTTTGGAAGATGATTTTTGAAGAGAAGAGAAATGGAGGCATTGATTATAAATGATTTTTTAAAATCAGAGTTTAGCTGAGAGGATATAGTATGAACTTAATAAATGTTCATTCATTCATTCATTCATTCATTCACTCTGCATACTTGCTAAACTGGCCTAATTGCTTTTCCCTATTGATTGTGTCCTGTCTTCTGTGTGTCTGCCAGCCCGTCTTTCTCTTATGGAATATGAGATGGCATATTTTCTTTTTTCTCTTTGAATTTCTGACTTATTTCAAAGCTAAGTGCCACCTTCTTCAGGGAACTTATCCTGATCCTCTGATTGTTAGTGCCTTTTCCTTGGAAATTCTCTCTTATCTACCATGTATGAATGCTACCTTTAATTTTCTGTGACCATCTTGTTTTTTCCCAATAGAATCTAAGCTCCTGCAGGGCAGGGGCTATTTGTTTCATTTTTATATTTATGTCCCCAAACCTAGCACTGTCTCTGGAATATAATAGGAACTTAATAAATTATTTTTTAATTAATTGAAGAGTATAACTGTTGTGAAGAATGAAATACTCATGTCCACTTGTAAGGTAATGTTTTAGTCCTACATAAGAAAGTTCATGAATAAACAGAAAGCTGCTTAGTGAAGTTAAAACAAATTTTTACTACATTTCCATTTTGTGCAAAACACCATATGTATTGTATAGAATTAGATTATTTACTTGAATATTTTTAGTAAACTATCTTAGCCTATGTGAACGTTTTCTTACTTTCCCACATTTTTCATGCCTAAAGATCAGACTGTATTTTTTCTTTTAGACTGTTAAATGTATCTTGACAAACTTTTTCTTGCTGTGTTCTGTGGTCTTCATTCCTAATCTGTTTGTATTGAAAAGAATGGTAATACCTTTACAAATCCTACATGTATGTTTTATTTTATATTGACCACATTTTGGATTGGTAGTTTCCAGGTGTTATGTAGGACAATCACCTTAATCTTATCAGTAACATCTCCATTTCTGTATCATATTATGAAATGAATTATTATGTCAAGACTTCATACAGACTACTAATACCACCTGTAAATTTTTTTTTGCATCATTCAGAAAAGGTATTTGTTTTCTACCTTGCGTTTACCTTCCTTGAATCATCTCTTGTTTAAAGACTTGGATTCTGCCTTACTTTGGGGTTTGTGACCTTCACTTAGTCTATTGAGTGATCATCAGATGGTTAAAGAAAAGAAATCAAAATCCAGAAAATTTTTGCTGAATCGAATATGAGAAAATAAACAAATAATAAACCATACTATAGCTACCATCTTTTAGAATCGTCTTCAAATTATTATTATTAATCAATTGATATATTAAAAACAAATGATCTATATCATGAGAGTCAGTTTTGGTTATCTCACCATGTGAATTACAAATAGCATTACTGAAGTTTCATGTTCTATGTACAGGCATGAAAAAGTTGCTCAGTGAGATATATCATTGATAATCCTATTTCTCATTTGGATCTGAGGGTATTGTTGGGCCTTCAAGAGTATCTTATTTAAATATGAAGTTTAGATTATCCAGCCAGGAGTCTGATAACCTATACCATGTTTATTTGAACTACTATCTATATAGTAAGTGTACCAGGCCACTGTTAACTTTGCAGGAAGTACACGTTATATTTACAAATATTTAAACAATTTATAGCAATGATTATATGTAACAATTGCTAAAAAGTAATGAAATTCCATTAACTTCAATGCAGGTTGGAACTTTTGCAAAATTTTATCTTAAGAGACTTGTATAGGGCACTGAAAGGTAAGTGACTCTCTACACTGTTAGGATATGTCAGATAGGCTTAATAGACCAGCTCTTTATCCATTATATCACACTGCCTCTCATTGGGAAAGGGAGTTTGCTCATCTGGGACCTCAATGAAACCACAGTTCTAGTCCCCATCAGAGTCCAAGAGTACTGAGTTGCTTTTGTTAGACTAAAATCACACATACATGTAGATATTAATATGTGTGTGTGTGTGTGTGTATATATATATGTATATGTATATATACACACACACATATGTAATTATTTACCACAAGATATTGAGATAGCATGTTTTCCAGCTACCAATAGATGATGATTGCAATGATTCATGGCAGATCTTTACTAGTTCACCAAAGGTCCTTTTAAAAAATTGATGCACTTAAAAGCCTGATTCTTCTTTTTTTTCCATTTTTCCTGCTCCTTTCTCCCACCCTCCCACCTGACTTTCCCCTTTCTCACTTGTTTCCAGACCCCTAAATTACCAGTAGATTCAGAGACTGAAGAAAACAGAGCTCTCCTTTATAGCAAATTTAGATATTTTATTTATTAGTAGCATAATTCATGTTAAGAAATAATGGTGTAATGGAAATAACACTAGATTTTGGGAATTCCTTTTTGGTGTTTGTGGGAAGACTGGGGGAGACTAATATGAGGGATGAATAGGAGAGGGTATAACATAACTCTAACATAATAACAGTTGTGTTAATGGAGTTTACAAAACATTGTTACTTTCAAAAGTAAATCTATTTACTTCATTATTTCTTCCTATTAAAAAAACCCAAACTTTGAGGAGCCAAGATTGCAGACCAGAAAGAGCACTTCTGTGCCTCTCCAGCTTCCACCTCCTCCAGTACATGTAAAAAAATTTACTCTAAACAAATTTTAGAGCTACAGAACCCACAAAGTTATAGAGAGAAACAAATCTTCCACTGAAGGAAGCCCAGCAGGCCAGCAGGAGGGATCCATTCTCTGGGAGCAGAATGCAGTCCTGCCTGAGCCCTGGTTTTAGCCCCAGGGTGACCCTGACCAACAATGGCTAGAGCACCCTTCACATGAGAGTAAATCAGCAGCTGCTGTAGTGGTTTCCAGACTTCTCAATCCATAAATGCCAAAGACAAAGTAAAAGGTTAATATGGGACTTTGTTGGTCCAGGGGGAGATAGAAGAGCGGGTTCCAGCTGCTACCCTCTGAGTGAGAAGCGATGGAGGTGCGGTGGCTACAGCCACTGACACGTGGCTGCTTCTGGAGCTACTGGCCTGCAGATTGTAGGGGGAACAAGTGACCGTTTACAGGGTAATTTCTCTTGCTTTGACGTGTTGGATCTGGATTGTGGTCTTGGGTGGTGGTCCTGGGGTGTGTGACCAGTGAGCCAGAGCATGTGGAGGATGTAGAGAGGGCACCTGTCTAATAGCTCCAGCAGCTGCAATAACCCCAGCAATTTGGGACATAGCTCTCTCCATTCTGGAAGCAGAGTTCTACCATGGCAGAGAGATCAAAAGTCAAATAATTGGCTGCCAGTATGAGTAAGCAACAGAAGCACAAACAGATGATAGAATCCTTTTTTGGGGACAAAAAAGATCAAGGGATGGAATGGGAGGAAGACAACAAAGTCAGAACTCCTGCATCAAAAGCCTCCAAGAAAAATATGAACTGATTACAGGCCATGGAGGAGTTCAAGAAGTATTTTGAAAATCAAATAAGAGAAGTGGAAGAAAAACTGGGAAGAGAAATGAGAATGCTGCAAGAAAATCATGAAAAGAGAGTCAACAGCCTGCTAAAGGGGACCCCAAAAATACTATAGAAAATAACACCTTAAAAATAGACTAACTCAAATGGCAAAAGAGGCCCAAAAAGCCAGTGAGGAGAAGAATGCTTTAAAAAACCAAATTTACCATATGGAAAAGGAATTTCAAAAGCACAGTGAAGAGAATAAGTCCTTCAAAATTAGATTGGAGAAATTGGAAGCCAACGACTATGAGAAATCAAGATACTATAAAATAGATCCAAACAAATGAAAAAATAGAAGGCAGTGTGAAATATCTGATTGGAAAAACCATTGACCTGGAAAATAGATCCAGGAGAGATCATTTAAAAATTATTGGACTACCTGAAAGCCATGATCAAAAAAAGAGCCTAGATACCATCTTTCAAGAAATTATCAAGCAAAATTGCCCTGATGTTTTAGAATCAGAGGGCAAAATAGAAGTTGAAAGTATTTACTGAATACCTCTTGCAAAAGATCCCAAAAAGAATACTCCTAGGAATATTATAGCCAAATTCCAGAGTTCCCACGTCAAGGAGAAAATATTTCAGGCAGTCAGGAAGAAACAGTTTGAACATTGTGGAAACACAATCAGGATAATACAAGAGCTAGCAGCTTCTTCATTAAGGGATTGAAGTGCTTGGAATATGATATTCTGGAGATCAAAGGAGCTAGGGTTAAAACCAAGAATCACCTACCCAGCAAAACTGAATATAATGCTTCAGGGAAAAATATGGTCATTCAGTGAAATAGAAGACTTTCAAGCATTCTTGGTGAAAAAAACCTGAGCTGAACAGAAAATTTGACTCTTAAATACAAGACACAAGAGAAGCATGAGACAGTGAATGGGAAAAAGATATCATAAGGAACTTATTAAAGTTGAACTATTTACATTCCTACATGGAAAAATGGTAATTGTAATTCAAGACTTTTCTCAGTATGAGGAAAGCTGAAGAGAATATATATGTATGTATGTATAGGAGGATGTGTGTGTGTGTGTGTGTGTGTGTGTGAGTATGGGCATTTGTATGTTCGTGTATACGTAGATAGAGGGTTCAAGATGAGTTGAATATGAAGGGATGGTATCTAAAAAATAAAATTAAGAGGTGAGAGAGTAATTTATTGGGAGAAGGAGAAAGGGAGAGATAGATTAGGATAAATTATCTCATATAAAAGAGGCAAGAGAAAACTGTTAAAATGGAGGGGAAGAGCAGGAAGGTGAAAGGCACCTTCCTTATTGAATTTGGCTTAAGGATGAAATAGCATAAATACTCAATGGGGTATCTTACTCTACAGGGAAGAAGGGGGTAAGGGGATAAGAGGGAGGAGGATAGAAGGAAGAATGTAGTTAGAAGCAAACATTTGTGAAAAGGGATAGGGTCAAAGGAGAAAACAGAGTAAGTGGGGTGTGGGATATGATGGAGGGAAGTATAGTTAGTCTTTCATAATACTGTGGAAATTATTTAGATAACTACACATTTACAGTCTATATTGAATTGCTTATCTTCCCAGTGGGGGTGAGTGAGGAGGGAAGAAGAGAAAAAATCTGGAACCCAAAGTTTTTTTTTCTTTTTTTCTTTAATTTAGTTTTTTATTTGTTTTATTGTTTACATTATTCATTTTCATTACATTTTTTGAATTACACATTTTCTCCCTGTCTTGTTCCTGCCCCAACCCCATAACAGCAATCCCACTGTAAAGCCCCTCCCCTGCTCTGCTCTCCTATTTTCTGGTAGGGCAGGAGGGGTCTCCCTATCCCAGCCCCTATATATCTTAATTCCTAGTTGCAAGTATTGCAGAACTTTAAATTCTAGATTCTGTCTATTCCTC
>JAQQSW010007221.1:0-13759 GCA_028646575.1 Pseudocheirus occidentalis | reverse complement strand
CTGAAGCAGCCCAGTGGGGGCAGCTGCAGGTTACAGCAGTTCCTGCCCTTCCCCCACTGTTTCCTTGCCCTGGGGGTAGATTGGTCCAACTGCTTTTCCTCCCCCAAATTTAGCTCGAAAGCTTCACTCACTTTCACTGACTTCTAATCCTGGCTTAGTAGATGTGAAGATTGCTAGAGGTGCTTTAGATCTTCTCTGAAGTAGACTCAAACTGTGGCTTGGGAGGCTTGGCTCCTCCTGATCGCCTTGGAGCCTGGCTGCATGGCGGTTTCAGGCTGGGCTAGCCTTGGCTCCCAGCCTGCAGTGATGAACCCCTGCTGCCGAGCTGCCTTCATCCAATCCCTATTTTTCACACCCTGGTAGATGTGGAGTTGCTGGAGGCTGCAGATCTTCTCTCTTGTAGACTGGTTACATGTGGCTCAGCTTGGCTCCTTCCTACCACACGGAGCCTGGCCATGGTTTCGGCTTCAGGGTGTGCTGGCCTCATCTCGCGTCCTGCCATGATGATCCCCTGCCACTGAGCTGCCCTCTGCAAGAGATGTGTTCTCTGTATTCTTGTGAGTTTAAGAGACCCAGAACTTGTCCAGAGTCTTATTTTATGGGTGTTTAGGGTGGCTGTGTGTGAGCTGCAGGACCTTGCTGCTTCCATGTCACCATCTTGGCCAATCGTGCCTTTCTCCCAACGCTTTCTTAAGTCCAGACAATCAGTCCCCCCCCCCCCAAAATAACATCTGATGTGCACTGTTGCTGATTTCTGATGTGTTAGCACTGACTCTGAAAATTTAATAACTGGTTCTCCTGGGTGAATAAGAGCTTATTTTAGCACATCCCTGGTAACGAGGTTCCCTAATAGAAATGTCCTCAGCATTGCCCAGTGGGTGCTTCTTAATTCAGATATAATTTCGTGCTGCTAAGGTTTAAGTCAGAGTTCGATTATTTGTTATGGGGAGAAGATTGTCTCAAACTATACCCTTGATACAACGTTCCACGTCACCATGCATACATACCAGCTATATCTCATAGATTGAGAGCTTCAAAGAAAGTGAGAGGATCATCTTATCTGGAGCATCTTGTCCTGGGATCCAGAGATATCTTGTGGAGTCCATAGATAGATTTCAGGGATTCTATGAACTTGGATGAAAAAAATTACATAAGTATTTTTATTATAATTATTTTTCTTTGTGAAGCTATATATTTTATTTCTTGCATTTTAAAACATTCTTCTGTGAAGGAGTCCATAGACTTCACCAGACTGACAGAGGGGTCTGTGGATAGATTTCAGGAGGTTTGTGAACTTGGATAAGAAAAAAAAAATCTTTATTTTCATCACCATCTAACTGAAAAATAGCATTTCATTTAATTATTTAGAAACATTATTCTAAGAAAGTTCCACAGCAGAGAATTTTAACCTGAAATCTGTGAAATACAGACATATATGTGTTATATGTATATATATTCCAATATAGATCAATATAGATTTCCTTTCTAATCTCTGAGAAGGAGTGAAAAGAAAGAAAGAAAAGAATAAAGGAAGGGAAGGAGGGAGGAAAGAAAGAAAAGGAAGGAAGGAAAGAAAGAAAGAAGGAAAGAGCTGTAAACAGCGATGCTAACGAGATTAGGTTGCCTCTATATGTAAACCTGGATGGAATAGACCTATGCGGTCTTTATGACAGTTTCAACGTTAATTTTAAATGAACTATGCACATTGATCATTTAAAATTATGCTACATTGTACTTTTTAGACTTGACAAGCCAGAACACCCCAAAATACAGAGGAGGTAGGGACAATTGGGCAGGCAGTATAGGTGAGGTAGAGAATTAGGTAGAAACATTTAGCGCAGGAACTTCTGATGAAGAAATGAAATATACACAGTTCTGTAACTTAATAATTTGCTGTGACTGAGTTTCAAGGTCAGAACATGTTCTACCTTTGCCAAACATGCACCTGGAAATAATTAAAAGATTTTTCAATTTGGAGATAATTGGCCATTTTAATACTCACTATTTAGGTGAAGGATGAACATAAGGAATTTTACAACATATTCAGGCCAGAAGAAGTCAGAGTCTCTGTAGTTTTAACCTTTGCCTCTAAGAAGGACTCACATAAAGCAGCCTGAATCAATGAGAATCAAACCTTATTGTTAAGGCTCCTGGCAAAGGGATTACCCGTCATCCTTCCCTTCCCCTTTCTGGTTTTTTGGCAGCACTGTCCATGGCTAGCACTGAAATTTGGAAAGTTGGGGACATGGTTGTTAAAATATCTTTCCCACATTCAAAATCTGAATTGAATTTCTCCATTGTCAGGCTGATGGAGATTGATGTAAAATGTGGGGGTGCTATATCAGTCTCTTGGATGGCCTATTATGGACAATGCTTTTGCTTCCTAAATTTGGTTAAAAAAGTGCTCCTGACACAGAGAGACAAAGGGAGATGGGGCAGTTGATGAATTTATCTTCATTGTCTTTCCTTCCTTCCTTCCTTCCTTCCTTCCTTCGTTCTTTCGTTCCTTCCTTCGTTCCTTCCTTCCTTCTTTCCTTCCTTCCTTCCTTCCTTCCTTCCTTCCTTCCTTCCTTTCTTCCTTCCTTCCTCCTTCCCTCCCTTTCTTTCTTTCTTTCTTTCTTTCTTTCTTTCTTTCTTTCTTTCTTTCTTTCTTTCTTTTTTTCTTTCTTTCTTTCTTTCTTTTGAAATAAAGGTTAAGTGACTTGTCCAGGGTCACACAACTGGCATCTGAGGCCAAAATTGAGCTCAGGTTCTCCTTGTCTCCTCCTTCATTCCTCTCAGACTCTTCTGCTCCTTCCTGACTCTCTGACCTTCTTTCTCCACTATGTCCTAGAAGTCTTCTTTGGAAGATCTAACACAAAGGGCTTTTCCTCTGATTGTTCCATTCCTCCCACGCCCTCCATTTTTTAAGGAAGGGCTCAGGCCAGCCATGTTCACTTTTTCATTCCTGACTTCACCATGTAATCCTTAATATTTTCTGTCCCCACCTCTCCTCCCCCAACCTTTTCACTTTCCTTTTGTATGTTATTATTAGAAATAATGTAAACTTCTCCAGGGCTGCGTCTACCTTTTTATTTGTTTCCCTCACATTTAACATAGTGCCTCGTATATATTAAGTGTTAAATGAATGTTTGTTGACTTGACTTGACACGAGTCCAAGCTTGCTTCCACAGTGTCTCCTTTCCCTTTTAGTGATACAGAATAAGGCTGTGACTCGACAGACTGGCTTTGGCAATTAGACTAAAATTTTTACCACTACCCCCAGTTTATTTAGTGATAAACTGCTCCCTCCCTAGGCTGGTACTCTGACAATAGACACAAGTGATTGCTAGGTTTACCCTTGAGGTTCTCTGTCTTTGGAAGTATTAGTCAGACCCTTGTTCAGTTATTTTCATTCACATTTTATACTTTGTGACCCCATTTGGAGTTTTCTTGGTGAGGATGCTGGAGTGGTTGGTTTGCCATTTCCTTCTCCAGCTTATTTTACAGATGAGGCAAACAGGTTTAAAAGGCTTGCCCAGAGTCACAGCTAGTACAATGTCTGAGGCTAGATTTGAACTCAGGAAGAGGAGTCTTCCTGACTCCAAGTCCAGCACTATATCCATTGTACCACCTAGGTACCAAGTAGGACTCTGTGCCCCAATAGTATAATACATGTTAAAACTGGAAGAAACTAGATGCATTCTCAATGTTGTTGTATTTATCCTTCTTTTCTCAAAGAAGACCCAGGAAGGTGATACCATGACATGCAAGTGAATCGGATTTGAGTGAGGTAGGGCTGTGCTTATGTCTAAATCCCTTTCTATTTCTAAATTTGTGATCAGATATTCTATCCCTTTAGTGTTTATAAAGAATTTTATAAATATCTCATTTGATTTTACAACAGATCTGTGAGATATGGATAAGCTAATTCTTATTAATTTGTTTCCCCCACCCTTGGTACATTCATTCCTTCATTTAAGCAATTATTGTGTACCTGTTATGTTCATAAAAGTGCTTAAGAATGGTACAATGATCAATAAGACATAGTCTTGGTCCTCAGGGAACTTTTAGTTTAGAGCTATAATGCCTTACACCAAAGGAATGAACTTTTATCATAAAAGCTTAAAAGGATAAAGAAGATGGGTTAGGTGAGATGGGCTGAGGAGTGGAAGGGGGCTTCTGTTCAGTGACCCTTAAATCATACCGTTGAGTTTATTGTCAACCCCATATATGTTCTTATTGTTCAGTCATGTCCTATTCTTTGTGAACCTGTGCCCCACAGCACTCCAATACTGTCCCTGGGGTTTTCTTGGCAAAGATACTAGAATGGTTTGCCATTTCCTCCTCCGGTGAATTAAAGCAAACAGATGTTAACTGATATGCCCAGGGTCACACAGCTAATAAGTGTCTGAAGCCTAATTTAAACTCAGTTCTTCCCCATTCCAGGCCCAGTGCTCTCTCCACTAAGCCAACTAATTGCCTCCACTTCATATACATACACAGTGTTTCAAAAATCTTAATGCAGACTGCACTAAGATTTTTGGAATATCCTGTATCTTTTGGAGGAGGGCCGAGGGGGTCCACACCTGAGATTTCATAATTGTAGGGAATACCCAGGAAGGAAATTTCTTTCTTAAATGCAGATCAACAATTGCTCAGCATATAAGAGAGTTTCTTTAGGACCTGAGAGCTTAGAAGATTTATACAAGGTCATACAACAGTTATGTATCAGATGCAAAACTTGAACTTTCTTCTTGCCTGAGACAAGGTCTCCTGCCCTAATACAGTCTCTCTTAACCAAATTTTTCTCTCCATCCCCCCCCTCCACAGACACACACACAGACACACCACCACCACCACCACCACTAAGAAAATAAAGCAACAACAAAAAAGAAATATTTCTCAGGAGAAAACAACCACATATTAAATATAAATAAATTATAGTGCATAATGGGAAATATGCTTATTGATGCCTTCCACTTTGTAACACTTTGGCCAATAGAGGGAATCATTTGGGCAGGAGGTTCAGGGAGAACGAGCAACAAGATGCTCATTTTGCTCTTTTACCAACACACCCTGGATAACTCTGAAGTGGCAGCATAGAAAGCCGGTTGGAATAGACCCGAAGAAAGGATTTATGAGAAAAGTGAAAGGGGGTAGGTAGAGAGGATATTCCAAATTCAACTGCATTACCCCGGGCAGAAAAATACCAGGAAAACCTATAATTCTTCTGATTTGATAGGCATTTCAAGGAGAAAATAGTCTGCATAAAGCTTCCAATATGAAGATTCCTCCCTTCTGGTTCAGATTACTACAGATGCATCTGGTTTCTGCCAAGCATATGTGTCGGGCTTAATGACCCTTGATTTTTCTTCATATCTCACTTTCAATTTGCTTTCCAATCTGCAGTGTTTTAGGCACTGGAACTTTTTGTAGGACCAGTTCATTTAACTCTTTGGTGGTCCTGGGATGTTCAACCTCTGGGGGTCCTTGCAAAGGTGAAAGGGCAATTGGCCTCCTCAAGTCCTGACAATGGAACAGCTGCCTGGAGTCAGCTCCCCATGACGGTTTTGTTCTGGCAACTCTTTTGCTTCCAGGATTCCATGAGCAGGAGGAGTTGGAATTTTTCCCAAGCCACCCCATGACAAAGGATCAAATCTGGTAACTTAGCAGGGAGCAGAAAGCAAGCAGAGAGTGAGGTCTATGTGAGCCAAGTGGACAGAGAGAGCAGGAAGAAGACTAAAAAAAATAATGAAATTGGCTTATTTGCAATGGCTGGTTTAAAAGAAAAAAAACTAACATAAAAAGGAAAAAAATTATTTTGTTGAATTAGTTTTAAAAAACAAAAATACCTCAAGTCAATGCATAAAATTCCTTTGAATTATAGATTCAAGAGAAAACTCAGTGACCTCATATATATTGTTGTTGATATTTTAGCAATCATAGTTCTCAGAACACAAAAGGAACTTACCTTGTGTTTGCTGAAGATGAATAGTTATCAATGTTAAGAAGCCTTCTATCTCTCCATCCATATCTTTATTGTAGTCACAGAAAGAAGGCCTGTTTGATAGTCCTAGGAACCTGGAGAGCAGGGTATGTGTGTGTTTGTGTGTGTGGTGTATGTGTATGTAGTGCATTGTATGTGCATGTGGTGTGTGTATGGTATATATATGTAGTATGTGGTGTGTATCTTGGTATGTGTATGTATATAGTGTGGGTGTATGGTGTGTGTGTGTGTGTGTGCGCGTGTGTATGTGTGTGTATGTTTGCCTGCGTTGGAGGAACTCTGAGGATGTTTGTTATACATAGTGACCGACTCTTTGAGATAGAGAACAGAACAAGGCAGATGGAAGGGCCTGAGAGAGAATTAAGAAATACGGGAAGAGTAATCAAAGTAAAAAATTTTAGGGGTTTACTAAGTTTGAACTGGAGTCAGCTCAAACTGACTCAACTGTTAATTTTTTAGTGCAAATATTTACATCCTGGAAATTGCAGTCAGGGTTTGATTTTTTTGTTGAGGGTCTATATTTAAGAAAATGTTAGTAATGCTTATTAAAATAAAATGTATCATGCATACATTTTCCACCTAGAAATAGGTGTTACACATTTACAAGAGTACGCTGGAAGTAGAACAGATGACATTAAAACTGGTAACCAAGTTGTGACCTGTTTTATGACCAAGGACTTTCCCCCTAGCTCCCTCCGATCTTTCCAGCCTCCTTATGCCTTATTCCCCAATATGTACTCTTCAATCTGGTGACACTGGCATTCGGGATGCTCCATGAACAAGACACTCCATTTCTAGTCTCAGGGCAGTTTCTCTGGCTGTCCCCATGCCTGGAATACTCCCTGTCCTTCACTCCTTGCATTCTTTTAAGTACAACCAAAATCCTGTCTTTTACAGGAGATCTCCAACCTTGCTTAATTCTAGTGACTTCCCTCTGTTAATTATTTCCTGTTTATCCTGTATGTAGCTTACTTCACTCATTTATATATTGTCTCCCTTATTAGAATGCAAGCTCCTTGAGGGCAGAGAGACTTTTTGTCTCTTTTTGCATACCCTGTGCTTAGCACAGTGCCCTGCACACAGTAGGCACTTAATAAACGCCTATTGATTAATTGAGTGATAACTAATCTCCAGGTCGGCCCCTTGAGTGAAGGTTTATTTGGTGACAACTCTCAAAGACCTTTTACTTAAGTGAGGGAAGAGTTTGGTGTCTGCTTTGATAAAGGGAATAGTCACAACTCAAACTCATAGATCCTTACAATATTGATACAACGGTTTTAGAAAACTATTTTTTACAAGACTGCTTGGGTGGCAGGATCATCAAGCAAATGGCAACCTTTCTGCACCTGTTTTCATATCTGAGAAACAATACTTCTTGCCTGGGGTGAGAGATGTGTTATGAATATTGAGTGAGAGGCAGTATGGTAGAATAGATGGAATGCTGGCCTACAAGTCAGAAAGAACTCCTTTCAGTCTTACCGCTGATCTTTACTAGTTGTGTGAGCGAGTCACTTGATTTCTCTAGGCCTGAATTTTCTCATCTACAGACTAAGAAAAATAATTCCTGTAGCACTTATCTGATAAGGTTGTTGCAAGGGCTAAATGAGATAATGTTTGTAAAATGAGTTTCAAACTTAAAAAAACACTTAAATATCATTATCTTCATCGTCAAATTAACTATGGAGGTCCTTTGATGTGAATATAAGTGTGGCATGGTATTATGAATTTCTGCTTCTTTCAAGAAGCCTATGTTTTCTATCATATCTAAATAATTATGAGCTATCAGACTTGTATATTCCTTAGCGTCAGTTTTTAAATCAGTCCATATCCATTGGTGAAGCAGTCAGAATTGTTCTTGTGTTGACATTATTGCTCTTGGCCTTATGATTTATTCATGTTATTGATGATGACTTTTTTCATTAAGGGCTCAGCAAGCAGTCTTGGAACATGAGGGCAAATACAACCCCAATTTAAGTCTTTGCCAGTGTGATATTTTGTTTTAGCTGATGTTACAGAATGAAGAAGTGTGAAACTTTGGCAAGAGAGCATACACAAAGAAGGAAACTGAAGATTATCACAATAATCATCTCAGTAATGAGAGACATTTCATATTCTCTCTTTGGAAACTCAAAATTGAGTCTTTGGAACTCAAAATCTGGTGACAATTCAGATCATGTTTCTCCTGGACAATGGTTATATGTCCAATGAGTTTCTATTCTAAAAATAGGTTATTGTAGTTTATGTGGTCAAAAGAACCTGACCTGACTTGATAAGAAGCGGTGTAGCTGTGGGAGAAAGTGCTAGACTTGGAAGGAGGAAGAATTGAATTCAAATTAATCTTCAGATACTTATGTGACCTCACAGTGAGTCTCAGCCTCAATTTTCTCACCTGTTCAATGGGGATAACAACAGTACCCAGCTCACAGGATTGTTGTGAAGATCACAAGAAAAGACATATGCACATCAAATTTTATAACCTTGAAAGCATTTGGTAAATGTTGTTGTATGGTGGTTTTCAATTGTGTCCCTTTTGGGGTTTTCTTGGCAGAGACACTAGAGTGGTTTGCTATTTTCTTCTCTAGCTCATTTTATAGCTTAAGAAAACTGAGGCAAACAGGATTAAGTGCCTTGCCAGAGTTACACAGCTAGTAAATCTCTGAGGCTAGATTCAGACTCAGGAAGATGAGTCTCCCTGACCGCGGATACATTACTATATCCACTGCACCACCTAGCTGTCCCTAAAAATGTTAGCTATTATTGTTATAGGTTCATATCATATTCACCTATGTTTTTATTATAACTACTACTAGCCTGTTAAAGCTGTCAAGGGGTATTTTCCCTAAGTGTACACTGAAGGAAAGATGGTGCCCCTGCAACAATGAGGACCCGGCCCTGCTGCTCTGGAAGAGGTCTGGTTAAGACATTAAATGAACTTATTGGCTAGCTAGGTACGGCTTCCTGAAGCTGAGTTAGGGAATGCTCTCCTGGCTGCCCTATAAGCACCCACATTAAGAATTGGAAGGACTCATTGGGATAGTGCTGTGTCAACTCATCTTCACACAGCTAAACGTTGATCTGGCCCGAAAGAAGAGAATTAAGTTGAATATGGCACAAGCCTTTCCCATGAATCATTTAGACAGTGGTTACAGGAAACCAGGGGCCTTTTCTGGCACTAATATCAGGTAGCAGTTGCAAAAGGCAAGGAAAAGCTTCTGAGCAGGTGGACCTTACAAAGTGCCCAGACCTGCCAGTTATCAAAAGTCAGAAAAACGACTTTGGTTATTCATTTGATTGTTTGAAGAAACTTCTCCGAACTGGTGTGTCTATCTAGCCACTTATTTTTTTTTTAAATTATTGATATTTTTTGTTTTTATATCACCTATATCTCTTACCATATTCCTCCCCTCCCCCAGCCAACCTTTTATTACTAAACAAGAAAAAAGAAGAAAAAGTTGTGCAGCCAAGCTAACCAAAGTATTGGAAAAGACTGGTGTATTAGTTAATGTTTCATAGTTATGGTCTCCTACCTTGGCAAAGGAGCAAGGTTGAGGAGGTGGGGGAAAGGCATCTTCTCAGATCTCTTCTTTGTGACCAAGTTTAATTGTTATAATTTGATAGCGTTCCACTGTAATTATTTTGTTGTTTATTTTTTCACTCATTCTGTTGTAGTCTTTGTGTGTAATCATGTATTTCTGTTGGTTATTTATTTATTTATTTTTTGGAGCTTCGTGCTTTGCTTTGTATTAGTTTATATAAAACTTACTGTGCATATTGGTGACTGGTCCCACTCTTCAAGAGTGAGGAAAGTGACACCTCCCCTTCAGAGTTACTCAAGTACCTTTTGAGGGTTGACAGTATCTTTCTCTAATGCCATTGACTCAAGCCTCCATTTCATTGTTTCCCTCTTGCCAGTGATTAACACTCCAGTTTCATGTTATCAATTAATGTCAGGTAACTTTAAAAAAGGGATTCTTAGTGCAAAGATGTAGCAATAAGAAAAATTATAGACATTTACCCATAACACCTGGAGGTGTCCTCTTCTCTATATCACCTTGGTCTTTAAGGAGAGAGAGCTCAGATTTAATGCAGTTCTTAACACAACATTTGCTGCAACAAGTTCACTTCTAATCTGATCTTAAATATTTATTAATTGGCTACATACCCAACAAGCCAAATACTTATCAAATATTTGCTGCAAAATTTTTTCTCAGTTAACTTTCCCCTTGCTTATCCTAGTTATGTTATTTTTGCTCAGGCTAAGGCTTTTTTTTTTACATGTAATCAAAATTACATATTTTTATCTTTTGTAATAGTATCTACCCATTTCTTGTTTAAGAATGCACCCAGCCCCAAAGCTGTGAAGGGTATATAATCTGTTTCTTTTCTAATTTTTAATAGTATGATTTTTAATATTCAGATCATATGTTCATTTTGAATTTATTATGGCATATGGTACAAGATGTTTGTTTAATCTTAATTTTGGCCAGATTGCTTTCCGGTTTTTGTAGCAATTCTTGTCAGTTAGGGAGCTCTTTCCTAGGTAATTGACATTTTGGGGTTTATCAGACACAGGATTTTTGAGTTCAATGATTTCTTTTTTTAAATTTTTTTTCTTTTTGCTTTTTGGAGGGCAATTGGGGTTAAGTGACTTGCCCAAGGTCACATGGCTAGTTTTTGTGTTAAGTGTCTGAGGCTGGATTTGAACTCAGGTCCTCCTGACTCCAGGGCCTGTGCTCTATTCACTGCACCACCTAGCTGCTCGAGTTCAATTATTTTTAATCTTTTTTAAAAATCATATTCATTTCTACTTTTTCTTTAATGTTTTATTAGTCTATTTTGATTTATATGCTACAAATTCCCAATAATTTCTCCAATGCATTATTTTACCTTTTAATAGTAAAAAAACCCTCAAAACAAAAGTTAGGCCAACCATCTGAGAATGACTATGACTAGAAAAATAAGTAACATTCCATATCATCCTTATTGAGAGGGATAGTGATAAGGATAATTGACACTGATACAGCATTTTAATGTTTTCAAGGCATTGTGCATACATTATATCATTTCTGATATAATTTCTTACAACAGCCTTATAAAGTAAGTATTATGGATATTATTATCCTGTTTGTAAATAAGGACACAATCTTACTGGTAGTCTTTATAATTCATTTCAAAGGAATAAGCCTATCATAATTATTTTCTATACTACTTAAAAAACCCACAAAAACAAAATACTGCATATCTCAGTATGTGCTATATGGAAGTGGGAATGCCAGTCATTAAGATTGTCGAGGAGAGCAGCTGGACCAAGTCAAGTACACACAGAAGAAGTTTTTATTGAAGGTGTCAAAATTTTGAAAGCAATGAAGAACTGATTCTCAAATATCTGAAAAAGGGGCAAAACCCCCAAATGTTTGCTTTAAAAAGGGATATTATTATTATTAAGCACAAAGAAGACATTGAGAGGTTCTCAGTAACTACTGACCTAAATTTGCTTCTCATTTCTATAAAATCTTTGTGAAGATGGTCTATGTATGTTTCAAAAGCATCCTTGATGAAAAATATGAGAACGGTACAGGCAGATTTTTGTAAATGATTTTCTATAGGAAATCATCGTCTATGCCGCCTAGGTGGTACAGTAGATAAACTGCCAGGCTTAGAGTGAGAAGAATCAAAGTTTGAATTCTGTTTCAAACTCACACTAACAGTATGATCCTGGGAAGTTACTTAACTGCTCTCAGTCTCACTTTCTTTATCTGTTAAATAGGGACAGCGATAGTATTTAGTTCACAGTTCTACGAATCAAACAAGATAACATGTCTGAACCTTAAATACTATATCAATGTAAGCTGTTGTTAATTAAAATCACTCAATTGACTGAAAGATACAGAGAACACTGCTTCGCATTCCAGTTGTTGAGTCTGAAACAACATTTGCCTTGGCGAATAAATGAATGAATGAAAAAAGTATTAATGCTTTTGAATATATTAAATATATCCATTTTGTTTAATGTAATTTATTGTATGCAAAACATCAAAGATACAAGTAGAAAAATAAGTGAGAATTCACATTCTAATGAGGGAAACAGAATATATAGAAGGTATCAAGTATAAGTCAAATCAAAAGACTCAGTTGTCCTTAAGGTATAGTGAAAACCAAATTATTAATTCACCTTCTTTAATGACATTTCCATTGATAAAGGTGTATCTATTTCTAATGTTGAACCATTTAACAGTATCAAGAAATTTTGTGATGAGAACTTTCTTTTCTGGCTCTGTGGAGAGTGTGGCTATGGAGGAGGAGTGGGGGAAGGCCTAGACTGGTAAATAGATAGTTTTGGTGTAAGGTGGAACCCTTCTCCACAAGGGTTGATCTCCTTCTGATGGCTGTGGGGACTGAGTTGAAAGGAGGGTTGGTATTTGGGAAAGGAGGGAAACATTGTTTTTCCCAGCACTCTTGGTAGATCAAAATATAGCCAGGAATACTTTACTCTAAGAAGGCATCTCTGATGTATATGTTAAGGTCATATATAATCTCTTGATGGATATGACTATGGGAGAACTTTGGCTGTTGGTTCACTGATTATCAGTATCAAAGAAGGCATAAAACAAAGAGGAATTTTTATTTTGTTTTTGCAAAAAGACATTATTATTATTATCAAAGAAGTTCTAGAGAGTTGAAGCCAAAGAGGAGTTCTCTGTACATCAGAGGTTCTTAATCTGAGGTCTATGAACTTAAAAAAAGTAACTACTTCAATATAATGGGTTTCCTTTGCAATTCTATGTATTTTATTTTATGCATTAAAAACATTATTCTGAGAAAACGTCCATAGGTTTCAACAGACTGCCCAAGGGGTCCAGGACACAAAAAAGTTTCAGAACTCCTGCTATGGATTGTGAGAATCCTTTGGTCATTCCTGTTTGGAGATGGCATGGTGTTGTCCCAGAATACTAAAAGGTGTCCTCATTGATATCCACAACTGCTCAAGAGAGATCAACCTAACAATTAAGGAAGGGGAAAAAATAGATAAAGAATATTTATTGTCTAGACTAATGACATGTAGTTGGGTAGGCAGCCTATTGATTTAATTCATCAGTATGGACATCTTGGACAGGTACTACAGATGGATAATGAACTCAGCCCAGAACTGAGTAGGAGAAGAAGGATGGACTGAATTTCATTTGGGAAATTGTGTGCTGTTTTCAATGATCCAATCCCTCCTGGGGCAAAAGGCCATATTTTTAACACTATAAATGGTAGAACAATTACATCTCCAAAATACCAGAATGGTAGATGACCTAATGGGTAATGGAAAGACACATGGTGGGTGTGACTGGGCTTCAGGCTAACCAACAATGTTTTATGGGTAAGACACGATATAAAAGAAGTCACCTAAGAAATGTATGATTGGAAAAGGAGGTGATTCAGTCATAAAACAAGAGAAGGGAATAAGCAATGTAGAGATTGTTCAAGGGATGCCCTGTACCCACAAAAGGTTAAAGACCCAGAGGAATGTCTCTGTTATGATGGGTAAATCCTCTATGAGGGATTTATGGGAAAATATGGACAAGAGAGGAGAACAAGAACAAGGAGGCACAGAGGAATTACAATCTTCCCTGCTAGGGAAAGTATTTACATTCATGAAATCATGAAATGATTGAAAAATGAAGTGTCTATACACAGATACACACATGTATCTGTGTATAGACAAACTTCAAGAAAAAAGAGTAGAGAATAGGAGAGAGGAGATGAGAGGAGAAGAGAAGAGAA
>JAQQSW010007220.1:0-13759 GCA_028646575.1 Pseudocheirus occidentalis | reverse complement strand
TCTCTCTCTCTCTCTCTCTCTCTCTCTCTCTCTCTCTCTCTCTCTCTCTCTCTCTCTCTCTCTCTCTCTCTCTCTCTCTCTCTCTCTCTCTCTCTCTCTCTCTCTCTCTCAATGAAGAAGAGGTAAGTTCCTATAGCTGCAATTCAGAAGAATTTTATTGGATGGAGGCAGGCACGACACAACTTCTAGGAAATCTCTCCTACTTTAGAATTCAAAAGAAGCTTTATACCCAATATTACAGTATGTTCCCCCTACTGTTATGCATTCTTTCTGCTTCTTTCTATTCTTCTCATTCCACACTTCCTCTCTTGAAGTTCCCATGTACCAATATATCCAATAGATTCTTCCTTTGCTGTGTGTTTTCTTTCTTGTTTTCCTTTCTTCTACTTACAACCTAATCTATGACTTTATTAACGCATTCCTAGACTATCTCAGCCACCACTTAATTGGTTTCCTATCCTCAGCCTTTTTACATTCTAATCTATCTTATAGACAACTGCCAGATTAGTATTTTTAAAACTTCACTTAAATTGTATCATTTCCCTCCTTAAAAACTTTCAATAACTCTTCCTTGCTTACCATTTCAAGTCCAAATTTCTTAGCTTATAATTAGATGTTTACCACAATCTAGCCCTTACCTACCTATACAGACATATCTACTATCACTTGTATATATTGTTCCATTATATATATCAAAGTGATCTGTCTTGTACTTTCCTAATACATGGTTTCCTTCTTCTGTGCCTTTGCTCACATCGTTCCAAATACCTGGAATGCTTTCTCCCTCATCTCTACCTATTAAGTCTCTTCTCATCATGGAAAATCCAACGCCAATGCCGTCACTTCCAGGAAATCCTCCCTGATCACTCAAGTTGACAAAATGAGTGAACTAGTGAGTAAGTAATCAGAACCATAGTATAGCTCTCCTGAATTCTATTTCAGCATTCTTTCCACCCTGTCAATCTTAGGTCATTACAATGTGTACATATTGGTCTGTTTTATTACCCCCTCATTATTACAAAATTATCACTTTCTTTAGGATAAGTGCTATGTGAAAGCTTTATTCTATAATCTCCTGGGAATCTTCAGTGGACTATTAAATGCTCAAGAGATGATGGAATCAAAGGGTCCTAGATTTAGAAGCTGAAGGTATCTTAAAGTTCCTTGAGTCTAAAATCATCGTTTTACAAATGAAGAAACTGTGTGACTTGTTCAGGTTCACACAAATAAAGCAGTGATCACCACTGGAGAAACATACGGCTGAGAAAAAAATAAGGCAAAATAATGAAAATTGTCCGGCTTATGTGGTGACATGAATGAGAATAAGCAGGCATGAATGGGCTATAATTTACATCACCACAGGTAATGACCACATCCATAAGATCAAAGATCCTTTAGAGTATAGCAATAATCACATATTGTAACAGCAATCACTTTAGCAGACTTAGGGCTAAGTATGGAAGGTGTGAGCTCTGTATTGGAAGGTGTGAGCTCTGTATGGAAGGTGTGAGCCCTGTCTGCTAGATGTGAGCCTTGTTCACTGTTGAGAAGGCGTAACTCCCCTGTCTACATGGAAAAGGCAATTGGCTGAGACAGGAGGCCAGTGCTGTATATAAAGAAGAATTCCAGAGACAGAGAGACAGAATTGGAATTTTCCAGCTGGAGGAAGCAGGATTGTCTCAGCATCTGGGAGCTGGGCTGCTGGAAGTGAGTTGTGATGAAGGCCACCCAGAAGGCTAATATTCCTTCTGGGTCTTGGGCCAGCTGAACTTCTGGAGGACTGAACAAGCATGACCAGGATAAGACTTTGTTCGTGGCCTGACTGATCCTTGAGTTCCAAGCAAGAGAAGTGGTGAAGGGTTTGAGATGTGCTGGACCCTATGAACCCTATGTGTGCCAGGGATTGCCCTGATGACTGGACAAGGACCTGGGATTTGTCTACCTCTGAAGACTGGACAAGAACCTGGCAGCTGTCTTATTTTGAATCCAGGTGACTGTTTGGTGGATTCAGGAGGGAGCTGGAACCATGGAAGGGGATCCAGGGAATCAGAGAGACCACCCAGAGTAAAGATGAAGAAAAGGCCTCCCCTTGGATGAAATGGAGGATTACTGGACACCAAGGGGTGGAAGATTTGTGTGGTTTTCTAACAACTGTATTTGGTGATTGAGTTGATGTATGGCAGCCCCATGAATGGAAGATTGATGCATGGTTGCCCCATGAGTGGAAGACTGATTATTGTATTGTGAATTGATTGAATGGTTGTCTTGATTGGTAATGGAATAAACAGAGTGTTCACTATTACTATGTAATCCAAACCTTGAAAGCTGTTCACAGTAGCATTCTTTGGGGAATCTGCTGGTGCATGGCATTACACATATGCAGAACTATCCCATCAAAAACATATTTTATATTGTTTTAATTTCACACTTTAAAATCTTCCCATGGTCATACATGAGAAGATAGATGCATCCAATATACTCATTCTGGACCTCTAAGCTTTTTCTCATTATCATCTTTCCCAGTTTTTCTTGTCTATTACTTTCCCTAAAGTCTAATTTAGTTATAGTAGCTACATTATCTATTCCTTCTCCTGGATTAAGACTGTGGTCATGACATTACCTTTATCTAGTATTATCTCATCCATTTTCCATCTCCCAAATGCTATCATCCTTTCTTACTACAACTGTCTACTCAAAGAATCATCAGCTCTGTAAAAAGAAAAAAAAATCACAAGTAAATAAAATAAGGTGAGAATTTATACTAGACACAATGTGCCAAGCCTCATACCTGTCAAATGAACATAAAACATAAGCTATTTATTCTAACACTTGTCTTATATGCCCTTATAGGACTAAGATAGACTTTTTACATTGAATACAACTATAAAGAAACCAACCATTCAATGAATATATAGTCACTTAATTCCATTTAACAGAGACACAGGCATTTGATGAAGTCCAAAGTTTAGAAAAGGCATGCCCATTGCCCTCCTGGAGCTTACAATCTAGAATAAGGTAAGGCATAGAAAACTATAGCTATAATACATAATATTAAATGTGAAGTATGCAAGAGGTTCTATGTGAAGGGTCAAAGGGAGGAAGCTGAGGAAGCTTTCTAGAAGAGGCTTCATTTGGGTTGGATGCCTAAGAATAGAATAAAAAAAGAAAGGAAGTAAAGACATTCTAGGTATAAGCTATGGTATGAGCAAAGGGAGAAAGGTAAGAAAATGTTTGACTCCAGAATAGAATGCATAGAGGGAAATATTATGAAATAAGACTAGGAAGGTAGGATGGCATCAGGTTGTAGAGGACCTTGAATCCTAGACAAAGGGGCTTGAACTTAGAGTCTTGAGCAGAAGAGTAAATGACCTCTGCACAGGAATAACTCACCTTTAGATAGCATCTCAAAGTTTGCAAAATGCTTTCCCTATAGCCCTGAATGAAGAAGATTAATCTACTAAGTACTGTGAAGGATGTATTTGGAAAGGAGACAATGTGGACGATCTATTAGGAGGATACTATAAATATCGAGGGGAATGACGATAAGGGCCTGTACCAGAGTGGTGGTAAAAGAAAGAAGAAAGTATACAGATGGGAAAGATGACCTGAGGGTGAAATCAAGAGGACTTGGCAATTGATTGTCTATGAGAAGTGAGGTAAAGGAGAGGACTGAAAGAAACGCCAAGGTTTCAAACATATGCAAGTAGGTGAATGCTGGTGCACATACATTGGGAAGTCAAAAGTTTTGAGGAAAAGATGATAAACCCAAGCTTGGATGTATTGTTTGAGGTGTTGATAGGAAATGTTGAGATGCCCCATAAGAGACTGGAGATGAGGTTCTGGAGCTCAGAATAGAAGCTGGGGTAGGAAATACAGATTTGGTAGGCATCTATATAAAACTGATAGTTAAAGCTATGGGGATGAGAAATAAGAGAGAGAGTAAAGAGATCAAAGGACCAAGGACAGATCTTTGGGGACAACCAGGTTGAGATGATAAGAAAAGACAAGGAGTCAAGTTAGAAAGAGAGAGAAGGGCTGACTAGAAATGTAGGAGAGTGGTAGTGTTGCATAGTGGGTCATGAACTGGTCTTAGGGGTCAAGAGGACCTGGGTACAAGATTTATCTTTGACCTGGAACCCTGAGTGACTCACTGAACCTCTCTATGTTCTTAGCAAATTTAAGACTATAAGTTTCAAATTAGGTACTAATTTACATTAATAGATAAGAGTTTTCTTTTTTCTGATTTATTTATTTATTTTTAGTTTTCAATATTTATTTCCACAAGATTTTGAGTTACAAATTTTCTCCCCATATTTCCCCTTACCCCACCTCAAAAACAGCAAGCCTACTGAATACCTCTTCCTCCAATCTGTTCTCTCTTTTATCCTCCCCCATGTCCCTCCTAACTTTCTAGTAAGGCAAGATAGAGTTCTATTCCCCAGTGCCTGCATATCTTATTTCCCAGTTCCATGTAAAAAAACACTTTAACATTTTTTTAAACGTTGAGTTCCAGATCTTTCCCTTCTTCCCTTCTCACTCCCCACCGCTCACTGGGAAGACAAGCAATTTAGCATAGGTTGTTCATGTATAGTTATGCAAAACATTTCCATAGTAGTTTTGTGAAAGACTAACTATATTTCCCTCCATCCTATCCCAACTCCAACTTATTCTATTTTCTACTTTGACCCTGTCTCTTTTCAAAAGTGTTAGCTTCTGACTACCCTCTCCCCAATCTGCCCTTCCTTCTATCACACACCCCCCCTTATCCCCTTCCCTCCTACTTTCCTGTAGGGTAAGATACCCAATTAAGTATGTCTATTATATCTCCTTAAGTCAAATTTAATGCAAATAAGGTTGACCCATTCCCTTTCACCTTTCTGCTCTTCCCCTCCATTGTAACAATGTTCACTTGTCTCTTTTATGTGAGATAATTTGCCCTATTGCATCTATCTCTTTCTCCTTCTTCCAATATATTCATCTCTCACCTCTTAATTTTATTTTTAGATATCATCCCTTCATATTCAACTCATTCTGTGCTCTCTATGTATACATGTACACACATATGCACACATTTGCATATATATTTATACACACATATACCCTCCTATACATACATATGTAAGTATGTATACATATATAACCCCTTCAATTATCCTCATATTGAGAAAAGTCTCATGAGTTACAATTATTGTTTCTCCATGTAGGGATATAAATAGTTCAACTTTAATAAGTTCCTTAGGATTTCTTTTTCCTGTTTACGTTCTTATGCTTCTCTTGCTTCTTGTATTTGAAAGTCAAATTTTCTGTTCAGCTCTGGGTTTTTTTTTCATCAAGAACACTTGAAAATCCTCTGTTTCATTGAATTACCATATTTTCCTCTGAAGCATTATACTCTGTTTTGCTGGGTAGGTGATTCTTGGTTTTAATCCTAACTCCTTTGACCTCTGGAATATTATATTCCAAGCTCTTTGATCCCTTAATGTAGAAGCTGCTAGGTCTTGTGTTATCCTGCTTGTGTTTCCACAATACTCAAGTTGTTTCTTCCTGACTGCTTGCAGTATTTCCTCCTTGATCTGTGAACTCTGGAATTTGGTTATAATATTCCTAGCTTTCTTTTTGAGATCTTTTTCAAGAAGTGATTGGTTAATTCTTTCAATTTCTTTTTTGCCCTCTGGTTCTAGAGGGGCAATTTTCCTTGAGAATTTCTTGAAAGATGGTGTCTAGGCTCTTTTTTTTTGGTCATGGCTTTCAGGCAGTCCAATAATTTTAAAATGCTCTCTCCTGAATCTATTTTTCAGGTCAATGGCTTTTCCAATGAAATATTTCACATTGCCTTCAATTTTTTCCTTTGTTTGGATCTGTTTTATAGTATCTTGATTTCTCATAAAGTTGTTAGCTTCCAATTGCTCCATTCTAATTTTGAAAGAATTCTTTTCTTCAGTGACCTTTTGAACTTCCTGTTCCATCTGGCCACTTCTGCCTTTTAAGGTATTCTCCTCCTCATTGACTTTTTGGGCATCTTTTAACATTTGAGTAAGTCTACTTTTTAAGGTGTTATTTTCTTCAGTATTTTGGGGATCTCATTTAGCAAGCTGTTGACTCACTTTTCATGATTTTCTTGCATCATTCTCATTGCTCTTCCCAATTTTTCTTCCACTTCTCTTACTTGATTTTCAAAATCCTTCTTGAGCTCACCCATGGCCTGTGACAAATTCATATTTTTTCAAAGCTTTTGATGCAATAGTTCTGACTCTGTTGTCCTCCTCCAGTTCCATGGTTTAAACCTTTTTGTCCCCAAAAAAGGATCAGTCTGATTGATCATTCTCTGCTTGCTCATCTTGCCAATTATTTGACTTTTGAGCTCTTTGCCACAGTAGAACTATGCTTACATAATGGAGAGAACCTTGTTCCAAATTGCTGGGGTTTTCCCAGCTGCCTGAGCTATTAGTTGGGCACCCTTTCTACAGCCCCCACAAGCTTTGGCGCACTGGCCACACATCCCAAGCCACCACCCAAGACCACAATCCAAATCCAAATAAGTTAAAGCAAGAGCCATTACCTTTGAATGGATGTTTGGTCCCCCTATATTCTGCAGGCCAGGAGCTCTGGAAGTAGCCACTATCACTCTGCCATTTCTTGCCCCAGAGCCAGGGGCTGGACTACACTCTTCCTTTACCCTTCCAAGACAGTTCCCCACTGACCTTTTTTTTTTTTCTCTTTGGTATTTATGCTTTGAGAAGTCAGGAAACTGCCACAGCTACTTGTGATTCATTCTCCTGAAGTCTGCTGTAGCAGGTCTGGGCAGCCCTGGGGCTGGAACCAAGGCTCACAGGGGACTGCTCCCTGTGCTCCTGTTGGTCTGCCAGGCTGCCTTTAGCAGGAGTTCTGTTTCTCTCTATCACTTTGTGGGTTCTGTAGCTTTAAAATTTGTTTAGAGTCTGTTTTTATAGGTATTGGAAGTGATTGGAACTGGAGCCCATGCCAAGTTTGTGCTTTTATTCCACCATGTTGGCTCTACCCCTCCCATAAGAGTTTTCTTAGCAGAAGTTCCCTACCCCAATGCAATCATAGGTCCTGATTCAAAAATAAAAGATGGAAGAACCAGGAAAGTATTACTTGAATATTGAACATATGTCTAATACAGTGTTAACTTCATTATGATACCAAAATAATATAATACATTTATGGGAATATCAAAGCACCAGGACCTATAGCCAAGCCCTATTTCTATAGTAAAGTATAATAATAATACTTAACAGTTTTATCAATATAATTCCTAAATTTCAAAAGCCTCTATTTTCCTACCCCTATCTAGAAATTTTTAAAAATTAATGTTCTACTGATTAAATTGATTTTTCTCATTATGCCCCAAATAAATGCATAATTTCTGAATAAAAATTAGGCATGTTAAAGGGAAAATGGTATTCAAACATCTATTTTTCTGTAGACTAAGTTATAGTGAGCTTTTGTGCAACGCAAATATGTACATATTGACTTAGTGAGGATTTAAGCTGATTTTCCTCCAAGTAGAGCTATTTATAAGCTAACACAAAACTATATTAGCTTTTTAAAATAGTACTCAACATATTTGAAAATCCCAGTGTGCTATCAAAGGTATTGTCTATTTTTTAAGCACATAAGTGTAGCCATTAGACCTAAATACATTTTTAATTTTAAAAAAACCTCCATTCATGACTGTCCAGATACTAGAAAAGTGCTTGTGATATATAGCTATTCAATTTAGACCTCCATCTCTTCTTCAGAAATCTCCCACAGATGCTGCAAAACCATTAGAGCCTGCTACATGCTAAAGCCTCTAGTTTAACTCCAATAGCCCGTGTAAAATCCTGGATTATAAATCACTGTTGTACTCTACACACAGGAATCTATCTAGTCATACTGTTACCAGAAGGGCTGGAGTACAATATTCTGAACAATATCTTTAGTGCTGACTAATCAGGAAAATATCTACAAGACTTTTGAAAACAATGACTAAAAATGTGAATGTTTCCCTGTTCAATGTCTAGATAACAAGGAAGAATTATCATTTTAAAAGCCTTAAAATTACATCCACATGAGACTGCCAGCCTCTCTGATCCATTAGGTTCAAATGAGACAATATATTTGAGCACTTTGAAAAATACAAGAAAACATGAAGAATCTTTGATTCTGTCATTGTGGGGAAATCCAGATATGGGAACTCCCTCCACCAACATGGATCACAACTTGTCTATAAATCACTAGATAAATCCTAGGCTGTCTGAGATAGAGTCTTTCGTGACTTACTCAAGATCACACAGCTATTGAATGCAAGGTTTGACTCCAGATTCTTTTTTCACTCCAAACTCAGCACTCTATTCAACATATATACAGTATAACTTTGAAGACTCTCAGACATTAGACAAAGCTCACAGAGGTTATCATGGGATATAGTATTAAAGATTACATAACTTATAGGATAGTTATTGTCTTACATTTAGTCTATAATGAAAGGCAATGGGAGGAAATAAGAGTTAGAACCAGAAAGACCCATGTTCATGACCAGCCTCTTGACACATTCTGACTACGTATGGTTGTGAGTTGACTTCTCAGAGTTCTATGCAGCTCTAAGACTCACGTGCCAATGAATGTACTGACCTGTATTGAAAGAGAGTTTTCTCACAGGGCAATGAAATCACACTATTATTACTACTATATTTTCTGCATGCCTATTACTGACATTCAACAAATTGTTACTCATCTCTGAAGGTGTACAGTCACTACCTCAGATCACTGCTTTCTTTCTCACTGTATCATTGTGAAGAACAAAATCATGGTACATTCTTCTGCGCATTGATTGGAATGGTAGAGGAGTAGAGATTATTCCCAGAAGATTCTCTGGGATAGGAATATGATTTGTTCACACTACTTAGCCCCTCCTAATAAGTACTGAGAATAATGCCATGAATACAAAATGGGCTTAATAAATATTTTTTTATAAGGAGAAAGTTTGTGGCTGTGATTAATTTTGACTGGGAGAAAAATGATGGACTTGACATAGACTTATGGAAACTATAAATTCTGATTGAAGTTCTTGGGAGTAGAAATATAATGGGCATATTTTTCAAGACCAACAAAGAATAGTGCTTTGGAAAAACTCTGAAAAGTGTAGTTTCTTTTCCTTAGTTTTGGAAAATCCAAGGCATAATGTTAACATTGGTATTGACAACTTCAGATAAAGATTGTTTATGAGATGGAGGGGGAGCAAAATAGAGGAAATTAAGCTTATTTTATTTCATAATGCTCCATATTATAATCCTTTAAATACACACCATTTATATTTAAATATTTAGGGTCAAAATTATCTCATAAAAACATTCATATCGCATGAAATATAAGAGTTCATTGATTCATTCATTGATTAAAAGAAACATATGAAACAGAGTTTGGCCAATATTGCTCCAGGTTTTTCTTAGATTTTAGAGGGGGGGGGGATAGCAGATTTTAATGTATTTTAACCTTCAAGCAACAGTTTGTTTTTTTCCGATTCAATTTTCCTACTTATTTTTTGTCTTTACTTTCACTTTCATTTCCTTTCTTCCCTTCCCCCCTCTATTTTCCCTCTTTCTTTCTTGTGCTTCCTTTTCTCCATTTCTTTCTTTTTTCCTCATTTACCTGAATTACTGAATGATTGGAGATTTGGACCATTTTCTGATCTATACCTGTAAAATAGCCAAACTATTGCTCTGTCACAACTCCTCTTGGTATGGAGGTGGCTCTGGGGTCTCAAAAGCTGTGCCAGCAGGGTGCAAGCTCTGACAGGTCCTACTAAGCTGAGAAGATTTTGCATAAGGTCTGGTGACTACCTCTCTATCTCTTGTCTAATAACTGGACCAGATCATTTGGTGAATTTCAGCAGCAGGTTATTCACAAGATATTGCTTTCTTTGGTTTGGTTTGGTTTGGTTTTTGGTGACAAAGGTCATCAAAGACCATCTATCAAATTGTAGGTAGATGGTTATCTCAGTCCTTAAAGAGAGGGTCCATACCAATAGTATTACAACTCTAAATCCTAAAAGTAATGCTTTACAGAACCAGGAGAACGCTGTACACACTAACAGCAGCAGTGTGGCAAGACTGATTTTGTTAGACTTGGCCCTTCTGAGCAATGATCTAAGACCATTTCAAAAGACTCATGATGAAAAATGCCATCCACATCCAGAGAAAGAGCTATGGAGTCTGAATGCAGAGAGAAGCATGCTCTTTTCTCTTTTTTGTTGTTGTTTTCTGTTTTTTCTTTCTCATAGTTTTTCCCTTTTGTTCTGATTCTTCTTTCACAACATGATTAATGTGGAAATGTTTAATGTGATCATAAATGTATAGCCTATATCAGATTGGATGCCATCTTGGGGAGCGAGGAGTGGAGGGAGAGGGTGAAACTTTAGAACCCAAAATCTTGTAAAAGTAAATGTTGAAAACTAAAAATAAATAAATTTAAGATAAAAAAGTAATGTTCGATCCATAAGAGTGGGTATCAGCAGCAGGAAAAAGCATATTACCCTGCCCATTGGGGTTCCTCCCTCTGAAGAGGGTGCAGGGTGAAAACTGGATTGACACTGGAGAGTTCCTTCCAGATCCTCTATTTTAATAGATCACCTAGGGCAGTCACCTCAACATTTCCAACCTGACTGCAGAACTTTATTATACCGCTGTGCTGTGCGTTCTTCCTCACCCCACCCTCACTTTTCAGCTTCTTTGGATGGTTTTTATTCCCCACCACCACCACCATTAAATTGTGAGCTCTTTGAGGGAAGGGACCATCTTTTGCTTTTCTTAGTATCCCCAATAGTCAGCACAATCTTTGCCACAGAGTAGGCACTTAATAAATGTTTATTGACTGACCAAAAAAGCGCATGTTAAACACCTATATAATTATGGTTTATTGTCAAGTCAACAACAATACGCATTTATTAAGTGCTTACTATGGGTAGGCATTTTGCTGAACACTGTGGATATGAAGAAAGGAAAAAGCCCACTAAACAAAAAATGGTCCCTGATCTCGAGGAGCTTACAATCTAATGAGGAAGCAACATGCAAACAACTAAGTACAAATGTTTATATATACATACATATATGCGTATTTGCACATATGTGTTCATACACACATAAACATATGCACATATTTATTTGTGCATATCTGTATGTATACATATATATTTTGTATATAACCCAGGTCATGAAGCCCATTTGTATGGGATTTTCTCTTCACTCACTGAGATCTATGTCCTGTACCTGCATGAGGGGCCGGTTATAGTTGGAAAGAAAGGGAAAGAAGAGAGCTCCAGGTTCTTTAGTTTCTTTGAATATTGAGTCTTAGGAGTCTCATGGGGCTCTGCAGTTGCTCTGGGCACTTCCAGCTTCCAGTTTCAAGAGAAAAGATGGATGATGCCAACTCCACTTCAGGTTGCTAAAGGGAGAATGAGACTCTGGGAAGAAAGTGACATGAGAGGAGCTGGAAGTCTTCATCATGTTGCTCTTCCAGCTTACTACACTAGAGACTTCAGGGAATTTTCCCCTAATGAATGAGATCTGTTACTCTCTCTCTCTCTCTCTTTCTCTCTTGATTGAACTGTTATCTTGATACCAATGGTAGAGTTCCTTCACTCTTTATTCTCTGGTATATATTCTCATATGTATACTTTCTCTGATTTCATTTTGCTGTTGGATAAATGGGTTTCTTTGTTATTTGCTATGTGTATACATTGTGAAACTGGAACTTGGTGGGAAAGGGGTCAGTTAAACCTTGGATACAAAACCTAGGCCTTCCTTTCTTCATTTAGACATAGCAACCAAAAGTTAAGCTTGAACCTGAAAAACCACATCCTTAAGAATAAAACAATTGGGGGCGGAGCCAAGATGGCGGCGTAGAAGCAGTGAGGTCCTGCAGCTCCCACACAGCCACCCTGGACACCCATAAAATATGACTCTGGACAGGTTCTAGGATTCTCAAACTCACAAAAATACAGAAAACACATCTCTCGCAGAAGGCAGCTTGGCAGCATGAGATCATAACGGGAGCCTGAAATCAAAACATGGCCAGGCCCCAGGGCAGTCAGGAGGAGCCAAGTGGAGCCAAGCCTCAACCAGTCTACAAGAGAGAAGATCTATGGCCTCCAGCAACTCCACATCTACCAACGTGTGAAAAATAGGCATTAGAGAAAGGCAGCTCAGCAGGAGGGGCTCATCCGGCAGGCCTGCAGGCCAGGAGCCCAGATTAGCCCAGCCTGAAACCGCCATGTGGCCAGGCTCCAAGGCTGCCGGGAGGAGCCGAGCGTCTCAAGCCACAGCCTGAGTCTACTTCAGAGAAGATCTAAAGCACCTGGAGCAATCTTCACATCTACTGAGCCAGGCTTAGAGGTCAATGAAAGTGAGTGAACCTCTCAAGCTAAATTTGGGGGAGGAAAAGCAGTTTCGGCCAATCTACCCCCAGGGCAAGGAAGCAGTGGGGGAAGGGCAGGAACTGCTTCAGAGCCTCTGGCCTGCGGATCCAGCAGGGGGGATGAGTTGATTGATCAGGGCCAAGTGCTCTTGCGTTGAGCTGCCTGGATCTGGATTGTGGTGTTGGGTGGTGGTCCTGGGGAGTGCTTTCAGCAAGCCAAAGCTGGGGGGGTGGGCTACAACACCCCCCTAATAGCTCCGGGAGCTGGGAAAACCCCAGTGATTTGGAACAGAGCTTTCCCCCCTAGAAGCAGAGTTTCACAAAGCTAAAAAAAACAACCAATTGGCGGAGCCAAGATGTCAGCGTAGAAGCAGCAAGGCTCTGCAGCTCCTACACAACCACCTGAAACACCCATAAAATGTGACCCCAGACAAAGTCTAGGACTCTCAGACTCAAAAAAATACAGAAAACACATCTCTCGCAGAAGGCAGCTCGGCAGCAGGGGCTCATTGCAGTGGGCTGGGAGCCAAGGCTGGCCAAGCCTGAAGCCGAGACTGTGGCCAGGCCTGGGGCAGTGGGAAGGAGCTGAGCTGAGCCAAGCTGAGCCGAGCTGAGCCGAGCCGTGCAACAGCCAGTCTGCAGGAGAGAAGATCTACAGCCTCCAGCACCTCCACATCTACCAAGGCGTGAAGAACAGGGATTGGAGAGGGGCAGCTGCAGGCCGGCAGGCCAGGAGCTGAGAGCAGCACAGCTGGAAAAGCAAAACTGTGGCCAGGCCCCAGGGCAGCCAGAAGGAGCTGAGCCTCCCAAGCTGCAGCGTGACTCTACTTCAGAGAAGATCTAAAGCACCTGAGGGGATCTTCAAATCCAGCAAACCAGGATCAGAGACAGTCAGTGAAAGTGAAACTTTGAGGCTTAATTTGGGGGAAGAAAAGCAGTTCAGCCAATATGCCCCCGGGGCAAGGAAGCAGTGGGGAAGGGAACTGCTGGAACCGTCAGCAGCCCCCACTGGACTGCTTCAGAGCTTCTGGCCTGCAAACTCCGCAGGGGGCCGAATCGATTGATCAGGACCAAGTGCTCTTGCATTGAGAGGCCTGGATACAGATCGTGGTCTTGCGTGGTGTTCCTGGGGTGCACTTTCGGCAAGCCAAAGCTGGGGGGACTTGCAACACCCCCCAATAGCTCTGGCAGCTGGGAAAACCCCAGCAATTTGAAACAGAGCTTTCCCCGCTGGAAGTAGAGTTCCACAAAGCTAAATTAATTGACTGGCCAACGTGAGGAAAAGGAAGCAAAATAAGAATAGCAATAAAACTCTAGAATCCTTTTTTGTGGACAAAAAGGA